>JASAMZ010001130.1:0-14293 GCA_030248115.1 Linhomoeus sp. GSCO2_2 | reverse complement strand
ACGTGCGTATGTACGTGGATCACGCTCGCTTCGGGCTTAATAACTCGCTCGTCCGACGTCGTAGGAAGGAGTTTGAGATATCGTCGAGTAGCCTGCGGACTCCTCTCGCCATCTGAGTGTTCAAAACTGAAATAAGTTTTTAAACTCGCGCGCTACAGTATCCCAAAGTGGGGTCCATTTTAAGCCAAAAGTTGACCGAAGCTAGTCAAATCGCATATCAAATTGAAGCGCTCGAGCTCCTGAGCACGAATCCGACAACAAAAAGTTTCAAAAGTTTAAACAGAGAGCTACAGTAACCAAAACGCGTCGAAAACTGGAAACGACACGCTTGCTTCGGGCTTAATAACTCGCTTGTCTGACGTCGCTGGGTTGAGTTCGACACATCGACGGGTAGCCCTCGGACTACTCTCGCGAACTGTGACGTCGAAATAATAACAAGTTTTGAAAATTGTGCGCTACAGTATCCCGAAGTAATGTCCGCGAAAAGTCAAAACTTCATCGAACCTAGTCGAATCGCATATCAAAATGAAGCGCTCGACCTCCTGAGCAAGAATCCGACAACAAAAAGTTTCAAAAGGTCAATGAGAGGGCTACAGTAACCAAAACGCGATGAAAACTGCAGATTTTGGTTTGTTATATCTTGGCACTCGTGCTTTGGAGAGCGGCGGTCTTGACATCGCTGAATAGCTCACTGCAAGCCAACATCAAATCGTGCTCACAATTAACCTGTAGTTTTGCGCTAGATTCCAGTGTCTTTTTTAAAATTTAGTTTGAAAAGATGATTTTCTTGGTGTAAAGAATTAAACCCGAGCGATACCAATGTTGCGTAGCAAGACCACTCCAAAAAGAAGAGTCCAAGACGCTGCACGAAACCGGAAAGGGCCTTGCTACAATCTCAGTGAAAATTCAAAGCTCAAAACCACTCCGCTTTTTAAAAGAGACTTGTTCGCTCGGCCTCAGCCGAGCGAACCCTATCAAGAGCTCGGCGTGCGTACGTACGTACGTACGTGCGTATGTACGTGGGTCACGCTCGCTTCGGGCTTAATAACTCGCTCGTCCGACGTCGTAGGGTGGAGTTTGAGATATCGTCGAGTAGCCTGCGGACTCCTCTCGCCATCTTGGTGTTCAAAACTGAAATAAGTTTTCAAACTCGCGCGCTACAGTATCCCAAAGTGGGGTCCATTTTAAGACAAAAGTTGACCGAACCTAGTCAAATCGCATATCAAATTGAAGCGCTCGAGCTCCTGAGCACGAATCCGACAACAAAAAGTTTCAAAAGTTTAAACAGAGAGCTACAGTAACCAAAACGCGTCGAAAACTGGAAACGGCACGCTTGCTTCGGGCTTAATAACTCGCTTGTCTGACGTCGCTGGGTTGAGTTCGACACATCGACGGGTAGCCCTCGGACTACTCTCGCCATCTGAGTGTTCACAACTGAAATAAGTTTTCAAACTCGCGCGCTACAGTATCCCAAAGTGAGGTCCCTTTTAAGACAAAAGTTGACCGAAGCTAGTCAAATCGCATATCAAAGTGAAGCGCTCGAGCTCCTGAGCACGAATCCGACAACAAAAAGTTTTAAAAGTTTAAACAGAGAGCTACAGTAACCAAAACGCGTCGAAAACTGGAAACGACACGCTTGGTTCGGTCTTAATAACTCGCTTGTCTGATGTCGCTGGGTTGAGTTCGACACATCGACGGGTAGCCCTCGGACTCCTCTCGCGAACTGTGACGTCGAAATAATAAGTTTTAAAAATTGCGCGCTACAGTATCCCGAAGTAATGTCCGCGAAAAGTCAAAACTTCATCGAACCTAGTCGAATCGCATATCAAAATGAAGCGCTCGACCTCCTGAGCAAGAATCCGACAAGAAAAAGTTTCAAAAGGTCAATGAGAGGGCTACAGTAACCAAAACGCGATGAAAACTGCAGATTTTGGTTTGTTATATCTTGGCACTCGTGCTTTGGAGAGCGGCGGTCTTGACATCGCTGGAGAGGTCACTGCAAGCCAACATCAAATCATGCTCACAATTAACCTGTAGTTTTGCGTTAGATTCCAGTGTCTTTTTTAAAATTTAGTCTGAAAAGATGATTTTCTTGGTGTAAAGAATTAAACCCGAGCGATACCAATGTTGCGTAGCAAGACCACTCCAAAAAGTGTAGTCGCGAGGAGAGTCAAAGACGCTGCACGAAACCGGAAAGGGCCTTGCTACAATCTCAGTAAAAATTCAAAGCTCCGAACCACTCCGCTTTTTAAAAGAGACTTGTTCTACCTGGTATGCGCGACTGCCATTGAGTTTCACAGTTGACATAATTGTCCATTGAACTTAACACGAGCCGTTTGTAAAAGTTGAGCTCTTGCATTATAATCAATTGGTTGTGGGCGTCCAGAGAGTGAGAGAGAGTAAACGAGAGGAAGCTTTGCAAAGTACTTATGGTGCACCCTCTTTCGGAGTTCACCCTTCACGTCCGGTACCTACCTTATGGACATGTACTTAGGGGTAATTACATATTACACACGTCTTCACGAGTGGTTGTTGCAAAACATTAGGGTCGCCCGTGATCGTTTCTTTGATTGAGCAAGATAGAATGTCTATTTAAATATCAGTGTTTGCAGATTAAAACAAGCGTACGTCGCTCGACAGAGCGCGACGCAGACGTTCAAACGGCGTGTCGCACGCTTCTCTGCGATGTTAGACCGTTGAGCTCTGCATTTTTTTCGCCGCGCCTCAGCGCGGCGAGGTGTATATATACGGATGACAATGTCTGTCTGTCTGTGTGTGTGTGTGTGTGTCCGTCCGTGGCACCGAAGTAAGATATGTGGCATATGTGGTCAAGTAGAGTCGAGGTCGCTGAGTACGGATCCGATGTCCGTTTGTGTTGCTAATTTCGCATTTTCGAGATATTCGCAATTGAAATTCCAAAATGTCGAA
Organism: Linhomoeus sp. GSCO2_2; assembly: GCA_030248115.1. Classification (NCBI taxonomy): domain Eukaryota; kingdom Metazoa; phylum Nematoda; class Chromadorea; order Monhysterida; family Linhomoeidae; genus Linhomoeus; species Linhomoeus sp. GSCO2_2. Next base: position 11,365 of record JASAMZ010001130.1, on the reverse strand, counting down.
AATCGACTTTTTCGCCTGCTGAGCTAGAATTGAAATTTCTTCGGAAATGGAAAGGGCGTAGACAGAGGATAATTTGTAACACAAAAGAAATTTTTTGTAAATGTGGAATTTAATAGAAATACGCGATTATTTGTCAAAATTACACAAATTGACAAAAATAGAACGTCATTTATTGACAAATTTGAATGCAGAAATAGTAAGGCCGTATGTCAATAAGAATTTGTGACATAGTTTTACAGTTTTCGTAAATTGCCATTTCGAGATATTTAGGATTAAAATGAAAAAAATGTCAAAATCGACATTTTCGTTTGATGGGCTAGCGGCGAAATTTCTTCGGAAATAGAAAGGGCATAGACAGCGGATAATTTGTAACACAACAGAATTTTTTTGCAAATGTGGAATTTAGTAGAAATACGCGATTATTTGACAAAAATTCTCCAAATTAACAAAAATATAACGTCATTTATTGACGAATGTAAATGCAGAAATGGTAAGGTCGTAAGTCAATAAGAATTTGAGACATAGCTTTACAGTTTTAATGAATTGCAATTTCGAGATATTTAGAATTAAATCTACAAAGATGCCAAAATCGACATTTTCGTCTGATGGGCTAGCAGCGAAATTTCTTCAGAAATGGCAAGCGCAGAGACTGCGGATAATTAGTGGCCTACAAGAAATTTTTGCGAGTACTAAATTTGACAGAAATGATCAAATCTTGACAGAAATGTCAAGATGTTGTAAATCGCCAAAGCTTTGGTTTTCGATGAATGCGGGAATTCCTGATGAAGAACGACCGGACCACACTGTTGGCAAGTTTTTTGTTGGATGTGACGGTTTCACACGGTAGGAAACATCAGATAAACGGCGTCGTATCATGCCGATAACATATAGCGAACGCGGCGATATCACTGAGCTTTAGATCAGCTGTACAGAGAACCGTATCGTGGGGATAGCTGCACTTGGCATTATGGTACACGTTCTCATGTTTCTTTCTCCAGATGCGGCTAACGATGCGTACAAAGTTCACTATACCGCTCACCAAAATTTGACGGACACAAAGTATAGGTTGAACTTTTTACACACACAGCTTGTTCGCTCGGCCTCAGCCGAGCGAACCCTATCAAGAGCTCGGCGTGCGTGGGTGCGTGCGTATGTATGTGCGTCACGCTCGCTTAGAGCTTAATAACTCGCTCGTCAGACGTCGTAGGGTGGAGTTTGAGACATCGTCGAGTAGCCCGCGGACTCCTCTAGCCACCTGAGTATTCAAAACTGAAAAAAGTTTTCAAAATCGCGCGCTACAGTATCCCAAAGTGGGGTCCATTTTAAGACAAAAGTTGACCGAAGCTAGTCATATCGCATATCAAAGTGAAGCGCTCGAGCTCCTGAGCACGAATCCGACAACAAAAAGTTCCAAAAGTTTAAACAGAGAGCTACAGTAACCAAAACGCGTCGAAAACTGGAAACGACACGCTTGCTTCTGGCTTAATAACTCGCTTGTCTGACGTCGCTGGGTTGAGTTCGACACATCGACAGGTAGCCCTCGGACTACTCTCGCCATCTGAGTGTTCAAAACTGGAATAAATTTTCAAACTCGCGCGCTACAGTATCCCAAAGTGGGGTCCATTTTAAGACAAAAGTTGACCGAAGCTAGTCAATTAATTGCATATCAAAGTAAAGCGCTCGAGCTCCTGAGCACGAATCCGACAACAAAAGGTTTCAAAGGTTTAAACAGAGAGCTACAGTAACCAAAACGCGTCGAAAACTGAAAAGGACACGCTTGCTTCGGGCTTAATAACTCGCTTGTCTGACGTCGCTGAGTTGAGTTCGACACATCGACGAGTAGCCCTCGGACTACTCTCGCGAACTGTGACGTCGAAATAATAACAAGTTTTAAAAATTGCGCGCTACAGTATCCCGAAGTATTGTCCGCGAAAAGTCAAAACTTCATCGAACCTAGTCGAATCGCATATCAAAATGAAGCGCTCGACCTCCTGAGCAAGAATCCGACAACAAAAAGTTTCAAAAGATACAGATTGAGAGATGAGAGGGCTACATTCAAAATGAGAAGGCTACAGTAACCAAAGCGCAATGAAAACTGCATACTTTGGTTTGTTATATCTTGGCACTCGTGCGTTGCAGAGGAGCGATCTTGACATCGCTGAAAAGCTCACTGCAAGCCAGCATCAAATCATGCTCACAATTAACCTGTAGTTTTGCGTTAGATTCCAGTGTTTTTTTTAATTTAGTCTGAAAAGATGATTTTCTTGGTGTAAAGAATTAAACCCGAGCGATACCAATGTTGCGTAGCAAGACCACTCCAAGAAGTGTAGTCGCGAGGAGAGTCAAAGACGCTGCACGAAACCGGAAAGGGCCTTGCTACAATCTCAGTAAAAAGTCAAAGCTCAAAACCACTCCGCTTTTTAAAAGAGACTTGTTGTGCCAGCCAGGGCTCGACGATGGCATGAAGCAATGTGGTCAGCGAGTCCGAGACCCTACGAAGTAGCCCAAGATTTTCCAACGCCGAGATCAGAGAGTGCCACGGACGGAAGGAAAGACGGACACACGCACGCACGCACTGGCGGCCAAGCTCTCCTACGGTATCGCCCAGCCGAGGCCGGACGAAAAAATTATGAATCCGTCGTGTGGTACCTATAGTACTTACTTGTTCACCTACCATTACTTTGATTCTATACGGTCAGCCCAACTTGCGTCGCAGAGTGTTAGAGTTGGTTATTCCTGAACGTACCTAGTGTTTAGAAATGATCACGTCCTCTCCGCAGACTACCGACAAAAATGTTTTCAGAGCCAACCAAATCACCTTAATCTTCAGACACTTCATTCAGTAGAGGAAAACACGTACATACTAATGGGTCCTTAGCATGAGTCCGCGTTAAAGCGTTTGACATTTGGCACAATAGAAGATAAACTAATTGCACAATGGCTAACAAAATTAGGTACATAGGAACTAACAAACTAACAAAGGTTAACTAACCAACAAAGGATAACCAATTAATGCAGGCAGGCTACCAAACTATGTAAATACCGCACCAACAAAGGCTAGAAATTTTATAATTTTCAAAGATTAACCAACAATTGGGTACATACTTTTAAATGTACGGTTCTCTCTTTATTACGCAGTCTACGGTCGCTTTCATTTTGGGTGCTCGACACCCATTGGGCGTTCTGGAGCTTACAACCTTCCTTTTAAACCCCACGAAACATATTGGTGCACAGATGCACATTTCACTTCTCAAACTGGGAAGGCGGGGCGAGCATTGCAGACGAGCGCTGAGCTTCTCGGCGACGGGCGCGGTCGCCTCTCGTCAGCACCATAAGCAATACTCTGGCCGCCTCTCCGTCTCGCTATCATCAAACTTCTTCTTACTCGTCTGCCTATACAGCAATCGTGGCACGTCTATGACTCAACCAACACCGGAAAGGCGGCCATGCGATGCGCAGACGTGAGAAAGCAGCGACTTCGCAAGAACAAGACGCGATGCAGAATTGTTTGGCGGCAAAAACGTAGACACAGACAAGCCGACAAGACGATAGTCAGACACACGCGAGACAAAGACAAGACAGAAGCAAGCGAATTTTTGTGAGAAAGAACCACTGGCGTGTCGCACAGTGCAATCTCAAGCCAGCCAGGTGACAGGCGGACGGACACTGCGCGCCCTGTGGCGGCGCCCCAGCGCTACACGGGTTAGTCACACTTCACCGGATGAGATTAGACTGGCACACGCGCCTTGTCGCTCGACGTCTGACGCAGACGAGACTTCTGCTTCGTTAGTTGGAGAGACAGAAAGCGACACAGCAGACGAAGACATTGGACAGAATACAGAAACGACACACGCCATTCTAAGCTGTTGGCGGTTGAAAAGTGCAAACAAACATGTGAGGTGCTAGAAAACACAGATGTTTCAATCTCTCTATTTGAAAGAGGTGGTTTGCAATCTGTTTACTTCGACTTCGTACACTCTGCACTCATTACTCTGTGGAGGCAGTCAATCGCTTCATTTAACGCTCAATGCCAAGTTGATTAAACGACTGTTGTCATGTTAACACCCCATAATTCGCCTTCCGAACGTTACCTTCGTGAAGTCGCATGATTCAAGTCTTTCCTACCGCCAACAAGCGTCTGAAGCCCACACTCAACTCACCCGCGCCGCTCCAGGGGCGCCGTTTCATTGATCAACACGAGCACAAACAGCCACAAACAGTTCTCACCTCTGAGGAGTGGCTTCTCCCAGTCAGCAGCCACATCCATACCAGAATATTGAGCGGCCCGACTTCCGGCAATACCAAGCAGGTAACTGGGGATCAGCGCGAATCCGCCACAGAAGCTGACGGCGCGCCCAAGGCATCCATAAATTACCTGTTGATATTACCGGACGCAGAGTCAGTAAATGAAGCGCTGCTCCGCGGAAATACGAGGCGCCATCTGAAAACAAATGCCTTGGCGAATGCTGGAAAAGCGCAATATTGCACGACAGACACTAAACCGTTTCACAAAAGCTATTTGAAAGCACAACTAACTACATGTGTCATTGGGCGTGTCCTTCCTGGCGACGGTAACTGACCCTACCTTCAGGATACGCTTGCTTAGGGCGAGGGAGCATGTCAGGCGGGCAAAATTGTTCGTCCTCTTGAAATTGATGATGAACAGGCTACAGTATTCCGCTAAAGATTCGAGTCAGAAAGGGCCGTTAGCTGCCAAACTCTGGCGAATCGTGGCGGCAAACTCCAAAGGCAGGCAGGTACAAACGTCTCTTTCCTAGCCTTTCCGGCGAATGGCGCTTGGTGTGACACTTGGCTGTCGCTGTCTCTCTCTCCATGGCGGGCGGGGTGGAGACCAGACGCGACAATGGCAGGCAGACGGGAAGCGCGAGCGTCGCGGGGCGCTGGGCAAACACTAATCGCGCCAAGCAGCCCATAAAGGCGACGGGCGGCGGCGACTCAAAAGGCTTCAAGACGAAGCGATTTCGGGGCCGGGCAAGGGAGAGTTTGCTTTTCCACCGCGCAAGGCGCGCTCACAACCAGCCATATTCGCTCAGGTGGGGGCGCGAAGCCGTAAAGCCGAGTCCCGGCGCCGAGTACAAACACCGGGGCACAACAGAGAGTATGCAGATTTCTGACGCGGCTCGAGCGCGCGCCACAAACGTGCCCATTGTCAGGGAGGAGGGGAGAAGGCGGCGGCGGCGGCGGCAGGATCGGTTCGCAAGCGATCCTACCGCGTTTATTGATGTGGGAGCGCGCGAGCAGGGATAAATATCGCGCGGCGCGCAATATGGCCGGGAATATCCGTCGCAAGCCGGATTGTTTTGTAGAGGGAAGTTGCTGCAGGTATCTAAGAAACGGGGGGGGGGGGGGGCGACAAACCAAACAGCAGAAAGAAACCGATCCCCCTATCAGGCGCAACAAGTCACTCAACAAGCACAAATCTGATTTATTATCCCCCTCCTTGATTGTAAACCAACTGCAGTGCCTTGTCAAAGCCTTTCATACACGGAGTGAAACCGTTTCATGAAGGTATATCTTGAGCAAATTTCTGGTCCACTACTTCCACAGAGCTGCATTCGGCGGGAGCTTTCAGCAACTGCAGTAGGGCAAACGGGGGGAAGTGGGGTGTCCAGACCGGAATCAGAATCCTTAATCGACCTCTGGCGCCGCCGGGGCGCGGGAGCGAGCGCCAATCGACTGCCGACGGCGCAAAAACGTCTTATCGAGCGGCCACGTTTGCAGCCAACAGGTACAGCGATCCTTTGAGCCCTTTTGGCCGCGACTCTGAAAGCTTGCAGCGGCGCCAGTCGGACGGATCAGTCAGCGCGGCTCTTTTGCGCTCGCGCATAGTAATAAGCCCCGTCAGTCAGAGAAGGGGAGGGGAGAATGCAAACACGAGCGCCGCGCGCGCGCCCTCGACGTTTTGCAGGCCGGATGAATGATTCCGCCTAGCTTTAGCGCCTACGACGACGACGACGATAACCCGACGCCGTAAAACTGCCCATTCGCCCTGTTGACACTCGACGTCGTCGACGACTAGCACAAAGTTGGCCCTTCGGGAATAACGGTCGCGCTCATAAGCGTGCGTGCGCCGTCGTCGCAGTCGTCGCGCCTTTCACGACGACGGATTTAGATAACGACCCACTAGAGGTGTCGCGATGGGCGGAGCGCCGGAAACATGTTTTACGGCGCCCATATAGCGAGCGTGAAAATTTTTAGCAGCAGTATTTCGATTCATTCTTTGACACATTACGAAAGCGCCATCGCCACGCGGTGACGAAAAGGCGTGTACATACATATTTCTCGCAAGACACATCTCGGGAATATTCAAAACAGTTTCTACGCCAGGCCAGAAGTGAAGCGAATTCCGTTCCCAAGAGGATTGCGCATAGTTTCTAAAAGAAACACTGGCGGGCGTCGCAGCAGACCAAACAAGGGGCGCGATGGTGAGAACGCCTGAGAAATCCCTCCTCCACCCAAGTCAACCTTCCGGCTTACGCATATTCCGCCCTTCGCGCGCGGGTGCGCGAAGCGATAGTTTGGGGGGGGGGGGGGGGGGGGGGGGGGGGGGGGGGGTGGAAGGGCGCATGTTTCGCTTCGCGCCGTCGTCGTCGTCGTCCCGTCTTGTTCCTTCACGCTCGGTTGTCAGACAGAAAGAAGCGCGCCTGGCTGGCGCCGAGCTGTCGAGCGCCACCTGCGAAGGTCAAGCCGATCCGCCGCCGGAGATAGCACAGCAGACGCGAATACCTGTAACCTCCTGAATGGATACACAGTGGACATATCCCACAAGTGAGCAGAGGTGGCGCAACGGGGCGACCCCCAGACGGAGCTGCAAGGGGAGGGAATGCGTGCGGAGGAGACAACCGAAGTCAAAGTTCGACATGGCAAAAAGTCTTCTTAATCTACTGTGACGCTGACATGCCTTCGAAAAGTTGTGCTTGCACGCGACCGACTTTCGATGGCCAGGCGTTTCACTAGAGCTTTGTAAAAGCGACTTCACCAGCAGTTTTCAGTAGTCGTATGTAGCTGCTGGTGGGAACAGTCTTCTTATGAATCAAACTGAATATCTCGCGTCTTGTCGTTGTTGATTTGTTTGGCTGGAGTTCCTCCTACAGCATTGCCTTGTCAATAGGTAAGTGCAGCGACGGCATTCAATGGAAATTATGCGGTCGAATGACGAGCCGCGACGAACCGCAAGACCAAGTCTCTCGTGATTTGTGACATAAACGCATTGGTTTGCTCTGCGGCAGCAGCGCCTTGATTACACTTCGAACCGTCATACGTTTCCGTAATCATACCATTTAGATTCAATGGACTAAACACGTGAACACTCGCATAATGCAGTCGCCAGAGCAAATCTTTACCGCGACGACGATTGGATACGGTACGTTACCACGTAGTTCGCCTACGGTACTGCTACACGAATAGAAATCATAACCAAATCAATGCGGAAGCGACTCAACAAGCTACATAACCAGTCGCACACACCTGCATGAACATGACGATGCCAAGGCATTCGCAACATATCGCAGCAATTCACTAACGGACGACCGCAAAAGAAAGCAACACGAAGCCACGAGAGCGCGCACATGCGTTTGGGCAAGCGAACGAGTACTCAACGAGGTAGACAGGCGATGTCACTACACCACTACAACAAAAGTGCATACTCTACCGCGACAACACGCACTGTACGTAGAGAAATCAACCGGCAGTGTCTAAATAATGTGTCCGTCTCTCCACTCATATCAGTACCGTAGTCTCAGAGTGTCTCAGCAGTTACACAATATATCGAATGGTGAAGCGGCCGCCATCGCTCCCGCACTCCAAAGGATCCTCTGGGCAGTCGAGCCCTCGCCAGAAGTCGGCGCGCTCGAAGCTGGGAGCGTACACCCACCGGCTACGGTAGTCCTGCATACATACGAAGTGATAGGATAGTAGTCCAGTTTGTGAGAGCTGCCTACTGTGTGCGACAACGTTTCAAATATTGACCACATCGATACGCCAATGAAATTTGGTCGTTTGGAATTAGCGGCAGGCGAACTCTCCAGCTAAAACTGGGCCAAATTAGAATTCTATAACAGACAGCTACACTCCTCGAGAGCTCTTATCGACTGTTCGTGTGCGACAACGTTTCAAGAGTCGACCAAATCGGTAAGCCGACTAACCGTCGGTCATTCGCACTCGTAGACTCTCCACATGAATAGATACCCGCATTCAGAACTCGATAGCAGACAATAGATAAATGGCTGCTTAGGTATGTGGGACAAGGTTTCAAATGCCGACCAAATCAGTACGCCAATCGAACTCGGTCATTCGGCATCTGTATCCGTCGCACGTAAAGTTTCCTGCCGAATCTAGGCCTACTAAGACATCTACCTAAGCCTATGCAGACATCTACCTGGAAGGCTGAGTCTAAGTCGATTGCACACATCGACCTCTACCTGGAGAGCGCGCAGGCGCAGTTGTTCGCCAGTGACGACGTGGACGTCGTTGTTGTCAGAGGTGTGCAGATGTTCAGAGGCGGAGTAGAGGCGCTCGAACTCGAACTCTTCCCCACAGTCATTCTCTGGGCGCTTGGGCCCCCAGCCGCAAGCCAGACTGTTGTAGACAGCATGGGCTCTGCAGAGGGGAAGAGAACAAGAGAAGCGATGGCTGACAAGATTCTCACACGCCAAGCCCCTAAACACCCAGATAAGTGCCAATATAGTGTCCCTGGCGCATGCAGGTTTCGCCATATGCAGCGTCGCAGGCAAACGATTTGCAAATTCTGCGTCTTTCAAGGGCGACAGGGTGTCTCTGGGGGTACCCCTCTGGCTTGGAGGGGCGGGGGGTGGCTCGCATCAAAGTTCAATTTCGCCACTACGTCATGATTGGAAACGACTGTCGCTGGCCAAGTTTGACTTTTCAATAAGCCTCAGGGGAAACCTTTTGCATTTTTTCGCTCGGCCTCAACCGAGCGAACCCTATCAAGAGCTCGGCGTGTGTGCGTGCGTATGTGCGTCACGCTCGCTTCGAGCTTAATAACTCGCTCGTCTGACGTCGTAGGACGGAGTTTGAGACATCGTCGGGCAGCCCGCGGACTCCTCTCGCCATCTGAGTGTTCAAAACTGAAATAAGTTTTCAAACTCGCGCGCTACAGTATCCCAAAGTGGGGTCCATTAAGACAAAAGTTGACCGAACCTAGTCAAATCGCATATCAAAGTGAAGCGCTCGAGCTCCTGAGCACGAATTCGACAACAAAAAGTTTCAAAAGTTTAAATAGAGAGCTACAGTAACCAAAGCGCGTCGAAAACTGGAAACGACACGCTTGCTGCGGGCTTAACAACTCGCTTGTCTGACGTCGCTGGATTGAGTTCGACACATCTCATTCGATAGAGGACATCTGGGAAGGAGCAACAAGAGTGGTCTCGCCGCTCTAGCTGCTACGTAGCTCGCACAGCAGCCCGTCAAAAGCGACCCGGGGCCAAAATTTGCGAATTTTTCAAAATTGGCGCCAAAATGGGTCCTGCAGCGATCCAATTCTTTTTTCCCCTCGGCCCTATCGAGTACTACAACATATCAAAAGATAGTATATACCATTATATGCAACTTTTTCGAGTTCTACCTTGTTTAACCCATTTTTCAGTACTTTGAAAATTTAAATTTTTGAATTTCCCGCCAACGGGGTCCCGGAGCGTGACCCCGTTTGGTGTCCACCCTGCCCACCCACTAGGCCTACCCAACGCAAAAAACCGTTTGCAAATCGGCCGCTTCACGCGCGAACCCCATCCGGTCCAAATAACTGCGTTTCGCGCACAATCGCTATATACTCCACACTTTTTGTGAGTATAATAATAAATTAGAACGTCAGATTATTTTTCTCAAGTAAGATTAATGTAAATTGGCCCATTTTGATTGCGGTCCCAATAGTTAATGGATGAAGATCAGGGGATGATTTTGAAACTGTGTGAAGTTGATGGCAATTGCCATTCAGGAAATATAATGTCATGTAAGTAAACGTATCACGTGAAGAGATATTTGAATGTACTTTGTTTCTACTATCTACACATGGCAAAGTGTAACAATTTCAGACACAAGTGGAGAAGAGTAAAAAGAAATGAGCGAGGTGATATTTAATCATATCACGATTCTGATTCACGTCTGTTTTCCTGAAGTAAAGTTGTCATTATCTGGAATAGTGGAAAAGAGCATAAGGTCTAGGCTAAAGCTCGTGCTTGATGTGCAAGTTTTCTTCTTGTTCGCGTCTTGAATGTTGCCATTATGTGGAATAGTGGAAAGGAGCCTAAGGTCTAGGTTAAGGCTCGTGCTTGACGTGCAAGTTTTCTCTTCTTGTTTGCATCTTGAAAGTTGCCATTATGTGTAATAGTGAAAAAGAGCCTAAGGCTCATGCTTGATGTGCAAGTTTTCTTCTTGTTAACATCTTGAATGTTGCCATTATGTGGAATTGTGGAAAAGAGCCTAAGGTCTAGGCTAACACCCCTGCTTGACGTGCAAGTTTTCTTCTTGTTCATGTCTTTAATGTTGCCATTATGTGGAATAGTGGAAAAGAGCCTAAGGTCTAGACTCCCACCCTGCTCGATGTGCTAGTTTTCTTCCTGTTCACATCTTGAATGTTGCCATTATGTGGAATAGTGGGAAAAGAGCCTTAGGTCTAGGCTAACTCTAGTGCTTGACGTGCAAGTTTTCTTCTTGTTCGCATCTTGAAAGTTGCCATTATGGGGAATAGTGGAAAAGAGCCTAAGGCTCATGCTTGACGTGCAAGTTTTCTTCTTGTTCGCGCTTGAAAGTTGCCATTATGTGGAATAGTGGAAAAGAGCCTAAGGTCTAGACTAACACCCTGCTCGATGTGCTAGTTTTCTTCTTGTTTATATCTAATGTTGCCATTATGTGGAATAGTGGAAAAGAGCCTAAGGTCTAGGCTAACTCTAGTGCTTGACGTGCAAGTTTTCTTGTTCGCATCTTGAAAGTTGCCATTATGTGGAATAGTGGGAAAAGAGCCTAAGGCTCATGCTTGACGTGCAAGTTTTCTTGAAGTTCACATCTTGAAGGTTGCCATTATGTGGAATAGTGGAAAAGAGACTAAGGTCTAGGCTAATACCCTGCTTGATGTGCAAGTTTTCTTCTTGTTTTTGTCATCTTGAATTTTGCCATTATGTGGAATAGTGGAAAAGAGCCTAAGGTCTAGGCTAATACCCTGCTTGATGTGCAAGTTTTCTTTCTGTTCACGTCTTGAAAGTTGCCATTATGTGGAATAGTGGAAAAGAACCGAAGGTCTAGGCTAAGGCTCCAGCTTGACGTGCAAGTTTTCTTTTTGTTCGCATCTTCAAAGTTGCCATTATGTGGAATAGTGGAAAAGAACCAAAGG
>JASAMZ010001128.1:0-39105 GCA_030248115.1 Linhomoeus sp. GSCO2_2 | reverse complement strand
TCAAATCGCATATCAAAGTGAAGCGCTCGAGCTCCTGAGCACGAATCCGACAACAAAAGTTTCAAAAGTTTAAACAGAGAGCTACATCGGCGCACCCCGCGATTAGAAGCTCTCACAAAGTTTGCTTTGAAACAGTCGAAAGAATCGTTAGAAGGTCGTCTCAAAAAGTGTCGTCTTCACTTACCTGAAGTCGAATCGAACCAACACTCTGAGATACACTTGGGGTGCATTAATATTCTACCAGATCGAAGTCGGAAGACACAACATGAAGCTGCTGGGTGTCGGCGTATTTGTGGTAGGTTTGCATAAATGTCGAATGGCACAAAGTAACCAGTCTACTCATGGAGCAATCTTTGATTCAGGTAGCTTGCGTCGCTGAGGAAACGGTGACTTGGATACCCATCCTGAGGTGCAGTGATATTATCACTCTGAATTCTGGTTACCTATGTACCTACTGATAGTGTACGTTGAAAACAACACAACGGTGCATACGCCAACTGAATGCCGCTTGCCGTTCTCAAGCAATGGGCCTGTAAACATTGGGACGCCAAAAACTGATTTTGTGATCGAAACGTCGCAAAGTTTTCCGCTAAATTTTTTGTTCTTAAGGCGAAGCGAGGCCAAACTTGGCAGGTATGTGGGCCCACTTAATGTCTACGCAGCGCACCTAAGTAAGACTCCAAAAGCTGTAGAGTCTCAAGTCAATCTCAATTGAATTTAAAATTTGTCGATTTTCGCCGAAAAACAAGCGCTGCAGGCGGTTCCAACAAGCGAGGAGGGCGTCGTTTGGCCAAAAGTTGCTTCCATGTGTTCCCCACACACCCTACAAATTTCAGCCAGATCGGCCGCAGGAGCCGCGAAAAATGGCCAAATGGACCCCAATTTCGGGGGGTTCCGAAAAAATGTTAGTAAATCAAAACAAGTCTCTTTTAAAAAGCGGAGTGGTTTTGAGCTTTGACTTTTTACTGAGATTGTAGCAAGGCCCTTTCCGGTTTCGTGCAGCGTCTTTGACTCTCCTCGCGACTACACTTTTTGGAGTGGTCTTGCTACGCAACATTGGTATCGCTCGGGTTTAATTCTTTACACCAAGAAAATCATCTTTTCAGACTAAATTTAAAAAAACACTGGAATCTAATGCAAAACTACAGGTTAATTGTGAGCATGATTTGATGCTGGCTTGCAGTGAGCTCTTCAGCGATGTCAAGATCGTTCCTCTGCAACGCACGAGTGCCAAGATATAACAAACCAAAGTCTGCAGTTTTTATCGCATTTCGGTTACCGTAGCCCTCTCATTGACCTTTTGAAACTTTTTGTTGCCGGATTCTTGCTCAGGAGGTCGAGCGCTTCATTTTGATATGCGATTCGACTAGGTTCGATGAAGTTTTGACTTTTCGCGGACATTACTTCGGGATACTGTAGCGCGCAATTTTTAAAACTTGTTATTATTTCGACGTCACAGTTCGCGAGAGTAGTCCGAGGGCTACCCGTCGATGTGTCGAACTCAAACCAGCGACGTCAGACAAGCGAGTTATTAAGCCCGAAGCAAGCGTGTCGTTTCCAGTTTTCGACGCGTTTTGGTTACTGTAGCTCTCTGTTTAAACTTTTGAAACTTTTTGTTGTCGGATTCGTGCTCAGGAGCTCGAGCGCTTCACTTTGATATGCGATTTGACTAGGTTCGGACAACTTTTGTTTGAAAATGGACCCCACTTTGGGATACTGTAGCGCGCGAGTTTGAAAACTTATTTCAGTTTTGAACACTCAGATGGCGAGAGGAGTCCGCGGGCTACTCGCCGATGTCTCAAACTCCATCCCACGACGTCGGACGAGCGAGTTATTAAGCCCGAAGCGAGCGTGACGTACGCACGTACGCACGCACGAACGTACGCACGCACGTACGTACGCACGCCGAGCTCTTGATATGGTTCGCTCGGCTGAGGCCGAGCGAAACAAGCTGTGTGTGTAACAAGCTTTGTCTAAAAACTGTGGCACCACGTTGGCATCATTGTAAACTTGAGAGCGCGTGCGCTATAATGTGCACTGGATAGTGAAGTGCCGCTAGACATTTAGTCGACAATCTGGTGGGGTATCGCCGCAATTGGTCTTGGATTTGTTCGTGGTACCTGATCCACATATGGATCAGAAGAATCGCCGCAGGCACACTTTGCGCTTATAATTGTGGCAACTGATCCATAAATGGATCAGAGAAATTCGCCGCAGGCACACAGTGCAATAAAAGCGTCTAAATGAGACGACGCCCTATTGAAAAGTGTATAAATGGGACGACGCCCTATTGAAAAGGGTATAAATGGGACGACGCCCTATTCTTTTGGGCTCAGGGACCGACGCATCCACACAAAGATGTGTTGAAGTTAAGCTGCTTGAAATTGTCGAAATTGAAATTCTGACAAAAACCTTGAAAATATATCTAAATTCTCTAATTATAAAATCTAGAATTATTTGCTAAACACTTGGCAGACAATGCCCGACAGAACCATGCAAAGACAATTTGGAATTTAAGCTATTTGAAATTGTCGAAATTTGAGGATTTTAACAACAAGCTGTTTTAAAAAAGTTGAGTTGTTTTATTAATACAGAGTGGTTTGTGAGTCTTTTAAAGTGGAAGAGTATAAGAGTGGATACTTTTGTAAAGTATTTCGAAGCCTTTCCGATATAACGCGCGCCCGCCCGGAGTCCACTATTCATGCGCTACTTCTGACACGCTCCTTTCTGAGGGGTTCTTGCAGGGCAACATTGGATTCGCCCGGGATTAATTTTTTGAGCAAGACACACGCATTTCTGAGCGGTTGTTGCAGGGCAACATTGGGATCGCCCGGGATTAATTTCTTTAGCAAACAAAGTTGTTCGTAAGACAAGGGTTTAAAAAAACAAAAGTATTTCTTTAGGAATGACAGTTCAACAACTGCCTCAACGTAAGCTTTCAAACGGTCGAACGAATGCCGCTCTACAACGTAAGACGAGCGAGTTAGGGCCGATTTGCTGTTTGAACCTTTGAGTAACTGTAGCTCGCGAAATTCAAACTTTCGAATCTCGACTTCTCTTAACGGAATGATTAGTGTGCCGAAACCTATTCAACAAACTCAAGATCGTCTCTCTACGACGGAAGACGAGCGAGTTAGAGAAGTTTTGCGTTTGGAACTTTTGGGTTACTGTAGCTCGCGATATTCAAACTTTTGAGTTTCGACCAATAGAAGAACAAATGATCAGTGAGTCAAGAGCTATCCAGCAACTCAAGATCGTCTCTCTACGATGCACGCTGAGCGAGTTAGAGCGATTTCTACGCTAAAAACGCGAGAATGTCGCTTTTCGAGGTGCGTGTTTGCGTAATTAACAGTTTTTTACGCCAAGTGAAAGAGCACGTCGAGACCTTTTAGTTGACCTATCGCACGCCGCTCTACGACGTAAGACGAGCGTGTTAGAGCCGTTTTGCGTTTGGACCCTCGGGTTACTGTAGCGCGCGCAATTCAAACTTTAGAATTTCGAATTCTCTTAACGGAATTATCAGTGTGCCGAAACCTATTCAACGAACTCAAGATCGTCTCTCTATGACGGAAGACGAGCGAGTTAGATAAGTTTCGCGTTTTAGACCTTTGGGTTACTGTAGCTCCCGAAATTCAAACTTTTGAGTTTCGACCAATAGAAGAACAAATGATCAGTGAGTCGAGAGCTATCCAACCAACCCAAGATCGTCTCCCTACGACGCACGCTGAGCGAGTTAGAGCGATCTCTGCGCTAAAAACGCGAGAATGTCGCTTTTCGTGTTGCGTGTTTGCGTAATTAAGAAAACTTTTAATGCCAAACGAAAGAGCACGTCGAGACCTTTTAGTTGACCTATCGCACGCCGCTCTACGACGTAAGACGAGCGACTAATAGCCGTTTTCACTTTGAACCTTCGGGTTACTGTAGCGCGCGCAATTCAAAGTTTTAAAACTCGAAACTGTGCTCGCAAAGCTCAGTGAGTCAAGACCTATCCATAAAGCCCAAGATCTCCTTCCTACGACTTACCAACGCCGAGATATGAGAGCGTGACGGACGTACGCACGCACGCACGAAAAGCTCTCGTAGGGGTTCGCCCGGCTGAGGCCGGGCGAAAAAATGTCTCAAATTTCGTTAATTAAAAAATCAGAAACTATTTACTAAATACTTGACAGACTATGCCCAATGCATCAACGCAAAGACATTGTGAAATTTAAGCTGTTTGAAATTGTCGTAAATTGGGAATTTTGACAAAACCCTTGAAAATATCCCTAATTACGTTAATCATATTTGCTGAAACTATTTGCTAAATGCTTGGCTGGCTATGCTCGATACATCCGTGCAGAGAAATTTTGAAATTTAAGCTGTTTGGATTTGTCGAGATTTGGGAATTTTGACAAAACCCTTGAAAATATCCCTAATTTCGTTAATTATAAAATGTGAAACTATTTGATAAATACTTGGCAGACTATGCTCGATACATCCGCGCAAAGAAGTTTTGAAATTTAAGCCGTTTGAAATTGTCGAAATTTGGGAATTTTGACAATACCCATGAAAATATCCCTAATTTCGTTAATTATAAAATCTGAAACTATTTGATAAATACTTGGCAGACGATGCTCGACACATCCGTAAAAAGAAATTTTTAAATCTAAGCTGTCTGCTTTTTTTCAACTTCGGCGGCGAATAACTAAAGGTAGACAGCAGACCGGGGGCTCAAATTTGGCACACTTATAGTACCCGACAACCACTATCAGTTGCAGAAGCGAGAAGTCTCTACGTTGAGCATAGCGTCGATACAGTAGCTCCGAAGAATAAGTTTTTCAAAACGCTGTATCTCAAAAACGCTGGATCTGAGCGGCCCAATTCTTGGCTCATCTTGTAGAGCGATCGATTCTGTATTGGATTCCGTTGAGAATAGGGTGTCCCCAAGATAGCGGTTTTTCGAGAAAATTGCCATTTTAGAAAATCGGCACACTATCTTTTCTGACGTTTCCTTAATAACTCGAAAAAGAAGCACTGATTTAATTTTCGGTTGCCGCCAGTTAATGCGCATCAACATTCTCTACAATTTATGTCTTAACGATGTGTTTCGAATTCTGCACCGATTTCGAGAAATTTTACCTTTTTTGAAAATTTTTGAAAAATCGATCTGTGAATGCGTGCTGTGCGCTAGTTCAAGCACACGCGGCCATTTTGATCAGCCTCGTTAACTAACCTCTATAGGGCCTACCTTTTACAGGCAACAGCTTCTCACCAATCCCTGCCGTTCGGGCTCGGCTAATGTGAGCCAGCGGACTTTGCCATTGAAATCGTCCCAGAATTTTGGCAAAGTCCGCTGGCTCACATTAGCCGAGCCCGAACGGCAGGGATTGGTGAGAAGCTGTTGCCGGTAAAAGGTAGGTCCTATAGAGGTTAGTTAACGAGGCTGATCAAAATGGCCGCGTGTGCGTGAACTAGCGCACAGCACGCATTCACAGATCGATTTTTCAAAAATTTTCAAAAAAGGTAAAATTTCTCGAAATCGGTGCAGAATTCGAAACACATCGTTAAGACATAAATTGTAGAGAATGTTGATGCGCATTAACTGGCGGCAACCGAAAATTAAATTAGTGCTTCTTTTTCGAGTTATTAAGGAAACGTCAGAAAAGATAGTGTGCCGATTTTCTAAAATGACAATTTTCTCGAAAAACCGCTATCTTGGGGACACCCTATTCTCAACGGAATCCAATACAGAATCGATCGCTCTACAAGATGAGCCAAGAATTGGGCCGCTCAGATCCAGCGTTTTTGAGATACAGCGTTTTGAAAAACTTATTCTTCGGAGCTACTGTATCGACGCTGTGCTCAACGTAGAGACTTCTCGCTTCTGCAACTGATAGTGGTTGTCGGGTACTATACGTGTGCCAAATTTGAGCCCCCGGTCTGCTGTCTACCTTTAGTTATTCGCCGCCGAAGTTGAAAAAAATTCGCGCGCCGCAAATGTGTAGGGGTCAGGAAAATCGGCATAAGTCCCGTTGGGGGAGGAATTGAGCGGCCGGACTTGTCGCGTTCTGTTACAAACTTAACTGCCTACCAGACGTATGGGGTGGCGACTCTGGCGGCTGACCCCCCCTGGCCACTTTTACTACACTTTTCGGGAGAACGTCTCATATACTTGTACCCCTTCAGTCTGCGGCCCCACCGATGAGCCGGGGCGCGTCTGTCGCCTGAACGACGCGCGCTCCTGCCCTCCCAACGCCGTGTGTCGTCGCACGGCGGACGGGAGGAACGAGTGCGTCTGCAAGGCGGGCTTCGTGCGCCATCCCAAGCGCGCCGTCTGCGTCCGGCCCGGCTTCTGCGACCCCAGCGTCGCCGAGGACTGCGACTCGCGCAAGAGGGAAGTCTGCCGACTCAATCCCACCCTGGGCTACAACACCTGCCAGTGCCCGCCCAACTACAGGAGACACAGAGTCACCGACGTCTGCCGTGAGTAGTGGTTTGAATGTGTGTCTACTGTTCGGACTCATCCAAAGGGCTACATAGCACTACATACATAGAGAAGTAGTAAGCACGGTGTTTTATAAGCTTGCCAGGTGCGAATCCTGCTGCTGTGGTACCATCGGAGTTGCAGGAGCTATGTGCATAGCTGCATCTATGTGGTTGCATAGCTGCATCTATGTGGTCTGCGCACGGCGGCACACTTCGCAAGCTATGTTCGTTACCCTTCGTTAGAGCATATACTGTAGCTGTGGCTCCTCGGCAAGTGGTCTCTCCAATACATCACTGACTAGTGTGTTGTTTCCAGTGATCGACGAGTGCCTGACGCGTCAGCACACCTGCGACCGCAACGCCAACTGCTTTGACACTGACGACGGCTACACGTGCGCCTGCAAAGTGGGCTTCTTCGACCAGAGCCCCGATCCCGTCAACCTGCCCGGCAGAGTCTGCATCGGAGGTTAGATATAGTGTAGCTTCCGAGCGACGAAACTTGAGCGTCTCTCGGTCGGTCGACTTGAAATTTGATCTGAGTACGCCGAATGACGTTGCGGACAATCTGCACAAGTTTCGCGAAGTTGCTACTCTGAATGTGGCGTCTTTTTGTGCAGTAACCGATTCCCTTTCCTTCCAGAGGTGAACGAGTGCGCCACTGGACAGCACAAGTGCGACCGGAACGCCCGCTGCACCGACACGAAGACGGGCTACGTGTGCCAGTGCAAGGACGGCTACATCGACGTCTCGCCCAACCCCAACGTCGAGGTACGGTAGCTACCTACGTGCGAAGACTTCTATGCGCGCTAGCTGAATTGAAGTAGGTAGATGCGCGTACATAGCGCGGCTAGCTACCAAGTACCGTAGTGCAGCGCATGTTCGCGCCTATTCTATTTGCGCACTTCTGTATCGCAGGCTGGCGTCAAGTGCAAGAAGGTGGTGGACGAGTGCGCCAGCAACCAGCACGACTGCTCTCCCAACGCCTTCTGCCGAGACACTCTGGAGGCCTTCATCTGCGTCTGCAAGGGAGGTTACGTCGACTTCGACCCTCTGAGAAGACCCGGAAGGGACTGCAGAAAGGGTGAGCGCTGAATGATACCGTAAAACATTCTAATAAGCCCCCTCCTAAAATGAGATTGAAATAATAAGCTACCCAAGTGAAACAGTAATAAGGTAGCGTGTACGTGGCGCTTCCTGGCAACAGCCCAGGCGTACTGTAGGTAGGTCAGTCTATTCCCTCAACTTCCCTCTTCTACTTCTACCCCCGATTCAGAGACGGTGAACGAGCGCTGTCTGCCCGGCAACAACGACTGCAGCTCCGTCGCTCGCTGCATCCCAATAGGCGACGACGACTTCACTTGCGTCTGCCCGCCGCAGGGGTACAAGGACAAATCCACGGACCCCAATCGACCCGGCAGGGAATGCGTCCCTGGTATGTACAGTGTCCGCTTGTGTGGAAGATGGAAGAGAATGAGTGGGATACGGTAGTTCTTGGAAGCGAGGCGTGAGAATGTGAGCTGACGCGCTGCAGAACTTGTCATGGTGCGAATGTCACCGCATTTCGGCGTCTAGTCGCGACGTTTGAGCGTTGTAACTACTGTGCATCTGGAAAAGTTCGGGTACGAATAGATTTCGGACAAATTTGGACAGTACCCCTTTGTCCTATCCTTTTTCAAGTCCGACTAACAATTTGTGGCCTTTGTCCGTTTAAACCTTTTCCGATTTACAGAACGCTATAGCAATGCCATCGCCCAGTATATAGATTGCTTCTTCTATTTTCCAGTGATTCCCGAGTGCGACAACCCATCCTTGAACGACTGCGACTCGCCCGACCGCGCCGACTGCCACGACACGGACGACGGCTATGTGTGCCAGTGCAAGGCCGGCTTCCTAGACATCTCACGGGACAGAATCAACAAACCTGGAAGACTGTGCAAGCCCCGTGCGTGCGTCTGTCTGTCTCTGCGCGTGACAGAGATAGGGTGAGATACCGTAACTCGTTCGGTACTCCAGTGGTGGACGAGTGCGCTCGGGGCTCGCACGACTGCGCCCGCGAAGGCGGCATCTGCGAGGACACTCCCGACTCCTTCAACTGTCGCTGCGCAGTCGGCTTCATCGACGTCAGCGTGGATGCGCAGAACCGCCCCGGCAGAGCCTGCAAGAGACGTGAGTGGAAGAGCGCAGTGGGTAGTCTGAAGCCCAAGCGCAGCCTTCCACTTCTGGCGCTTCTTGCAGTGCTGAACGAGTGCGAGCTGAGGCAGCACGACTGCTCTTCCAACGCGCGCTGCATCGACACCGAAGACTCGTACACCTGCCAGTGCCTGCCCGGACACCAGGACGTCTCCGCCGACGTGATTCGGAAGCCGGGAAGGCGCTGCCAGCCTCGTGAGTACTTCTGCGCTCGCTGCTACTTCTGGGCGCTTCTCTCCACACTCTCCCTCCCTCTCTTCCTCGCTCCCTAACTCCCTCCCTCCCTTCCTCTCTCCCTCCCTCGTTCCCTACCTGCCTATCTCCCTCCTGCATTCGCTTCTTCCCTTCCTTACACTAGTACACACGCCATTCGTGCGTTCAGTGATCAACGAATGCGAGCGCAATCAACACGACTGCTCGCCCAACGCTCGCTGCATCGACACCATTGAGTCCTTCCGCTGCCAGTGCAAGAGCCAGTTCGTTGACGAGTCGCCCGACCAACTGAATCGACCCGGAAGAATCTGCCGACCCAGACGTGAGCGTGAGAAGCGGCTTGATTCAATAGCTGAATTACACTAGCTCCCGCTGCAGTTTCGCCTCTGTTTAACACTGTAAGCGCATTGTACAGGGTTTTTTTTTTAAAGTGAGGGGTCGGGAGCTCGAATAACTTTGGCCCCGGTGAGCCGATTTTGATGAAACTTAAAACAGTATAAATTCAATATCTACCATAGCGTGTGTTAAAATGTTACCCAAATCGGGCGTGTGTAGCGCCTACGCTAGCGCGTTATCGGAGGCCTACTCTTTTCGGGCCGCTGGAGATGGCCGCCGTCCTGGTGGTGGGGCCCTTGCTTATGCTGAGCACTGTGACGTTAAATATGCAATCTTTCGACAAAAGTGCGGGTTTGGCTAGCGTTTTATGCTTCATTACTGTTCAGTTTAGTTGAAAAATTGCATATTTAGCGTCACTGTGCTCAGCATAAGCAAGGGCCCCACCACCTGGACGGCGGCCATCTCCTGCGGCCCGGAAAGAGTAGGCCTCCGATAACGCGCTAGCGTAGGCGCTACGCACGCCCGATTTGGGTAACATTTTAACACACGCTATGGTAGATATTGAATTTGTACTGTTTTAAGTTTCATCAAAATCGGTTCACCGGGGCCAAAGTTATTCGAGCTCCCGACCCCTCACTTCAAAAGAAAAGCCCTGTACATACAGTATGATACACATCCTTTCCAGCGGTGGACGAGTGCGCGGCCGGCACGCACAACTGCCACGTGCACGCCGACTGTCGCGACCTCAACCCCGGGTACACCTGCCGCTGCAAGGCCGGATTCATCGACCGCTCTCCAAATAGGGTGACGCAGCCGGGAAGACTGTGCGAAGCGAAACCGGAGCCGCCCGAGTGCGAACTGGACGCTGCCGGCTCGTGCAAGGTGGAACTCAATGAGGTCTGCCGACTCATAGAGGGGAAGCCCAAGTGCGCCTGCCCAGAGAACTACCGCCGCCACCCGCAGACTAACAAGTGCTCAGGTGGGGTAGCTGCCAGCATACGCTTGCAAATAGTACGGCATGTCTACAGTACTGTCTGACTACAGTACCGAATATCTGAAGTGCTCTCTGTCTACAGTGCCGTATGTATAGGTACTTGCAGTAACGAACATCTCAGTACCATACACTTGCAGTAACGAACATCAGTACCATTGCAAAGCAGTGTACCTACGGTACCGTATACTCGCCGTAACGTTTATCTACAGTACCCTATGCTTGCAGTACCGTAAAATTTCAGGACCGTGTATCTGCAGTGCATTCAATTACGTACAGTACTGTACCGTACGTCTCCAGTACTACTTGCAGTACCGTGTGTACATCTATAGTACCCCTTGCGTCCTTGCAGTGATCAACGAGTGCCTCTACGGTCATCTGATCGACTGTTCGCGCAACGCCATCTGCGTTGACCAGACGGACGGCTACACGTGTCGCTGCAACAGCGGATACAAGGACATCGAGCCGGCCAACCCCGGAAGGCGCTGCGTCCCACGTACGTGGTGGACGGACGCTTGTGGAAGCATCTCTAGTTCTATGAGTGCTTGCGCCAGCTGTGTATGTGTCGGCGACCTCGCGGCGCTTTAGACCGTCGTGTCTCGCATGCGGAATGGTTTTTGGGCTCCAAATGTCCCCAGGGATAAATCACTTGTCTTGTCGGAGCTGCCAATAGAACCACATGATGACAAGACACACGACAAGAGCCTGCAAACGAGTATGACTGTAGAAGCAACTGTTATTGCACATTGCAGTGGTCAACGAGTGCGACCCCAATCGTCCGGGGCTCAACGACTGCGACCAGAACGCCGTCTGTCGCGACCTCGAGATCGGCTACGAGTGCCGCTGCCCCGATGGGTACCAGGACAAGTCGCCCGACCCGCGACGAAGGCCCGGGCGCATCTGCCGCCGTCTGGTGGACGAGTGCGCCAGCGGCGCCACCAACACCTGCGACGCCAACGCCATATGCACTGACTTGGAAGTGGGCTACCGCTGCGAGTGCAAGCCCGGCTTCTACGACGTCTCGCCGACGCCGGCCAACCCGGGGCGCGCCTGCAAGCAGAGTGCGCGGACGCTGCGTAGCTTCCTCTACAGGCTAAATTGTGACACACACACAACACTTTGCTTCAGTCGTCAACGAGTGCCAAGACCCGTCGCGCAACACCTGCCACAAGACGGCCCGCTGCGTCGACACCCTCGAGTCCTATCGCTGCGAGTGCCCCTCCAACTCTCGCGATATCTCCCCTGACCCCGCCTTCCCCGGAAGAGTCTGCCTCACATGTGAGTTGCTGTTGGTAATGACTAAAGAAACATGCTGAAGCGCGCCTGAATGCCTTATGGGGTATGCGTTTACCGTATTACGTACGTGCGTACGTATTACCTAGATGAGTGCATGCCGTATTTCCTCTAATAAGCGCCCCCTCGAAGTAGCGGCCCTTTCCCTACAATAGGCGCCCTCCTAAAGGGAGTTCGAGAAAATAAGTGCCCCTCTAGAGGTCAAATTAAACGCCCTGAGCGTTTATTGGAGGGTCTACGGTAAGCTATGTACAATACTGTAGAGAGTAGAGACGGACGCCCGACTGGTCTTGGACGACGACACATCCTTCACTGTAGCGATCTTGCGTCCAGTATTCGCCTTTGCCGACGCGCGTCACTCCACTCTTCCTTCCAGTCGAGAACGAGTGCCTGAACGGGAAGCACGACTGCGACCCCCAAGCCATCTGTCGCGACACCGAGGACGCCTTCACTTGCCGCTGCCCCAGGGGCTTCGTCGACCGCTCACCCAACCAGGCGGCGCGCCCGGGGCGCGTCTGCGTCCAGCTGGTGGACGAGTGCGCGCTCGACAGGCACACGTGCCACCCCAATGCGCAGTGTAGAGATCTGGAGGAGGGATACACGTGCGAGTGCAAAGATGGTTATGTGGACAAGTCGCCGGATAGAAGGCAGCAACCTGGGAGAGTGTGCACCGTGCCCGGTGGGTGGGAAGTGGAAGTGGAAGCGAAAGCTGTGGATGTGATTCAGACGCCATTCGTATGTAGCTGGGTACCCAAAGGTCGATTCTATGGACTCGGCTGAACGAGCGATGGCTGACCGAACTACAGTATGCATACGATGCGCTCTATTTGGTCTACCGATCCCGTTCCTTTCAGAGTCCTGCTCTAGCACGGCGCGCTGCAGCAAGGCGGCGGTGTGCGAACCTCTGGGCGCCAACCGCTACCAGTGCACCTGCATCCAGGGTTACGTCGACGTCTCGCCCCCTGGGGAGAAGGGCACCAAATGCGTCAGAGGTACACTTTGTACAGAGTTGCTTGGAGTGTGGCTAAATGCAGATTGTGCCGTGATGCGCTGCGCTTGGTCGATGTGCTTGCGTCTTGCTTACTACAAAAGTCGCTTCTGTGCTGGCTTTGTGTGACTGTAACCATTGCTAACGCAGTGTTAATGCGAGCGCTAAGCTACCATGCTTCCTTTGCGCCGTGGCGCTTCCAGCCAACGACTGTCTGGACCCCCGCCTGAACGACTGCTCTCCCTTCGCCGTCTGCATCAACTTGGAGGGGCAGGGCAACTACCGCTGTCGCTGCCTCACCGGCTTCCGGGACGGCGGCGACGGCGGCCGAGAAGGCTTCCACTGCGTCCCCGACGACGGCGGCGGCTTCGGAAGAGTCGAGAGCATCAACGAGGGGAGAGGGGAGCGCTTGCTGCCGGTGGTGCTGCCGCCGCCCGAAGCGGAGCGCTTCGCTACCACTCGGCTGCCGCCGCCGGATCGCTTTGCAGCTACTGCGCAGCCGCCGCCGGTGTTTGTAACGGAGGGCAGAGGCCCGGTGGGACCTCCTGTAAGGCGCAGGCCTCCGGCGGAGACGACCGTACGGCCGGTGGAGTTCCTTCCTGTCTTCCGGACGGGTTCGTTGGCGCTTCTTCGCTTTGTGTCGGTGTGAAGCTTGCCTTAGAGCGTTGTATAGTGGCGAGGCTTCGCAGATGTGCAGCAGTAGCGATCGCTGAAGCTGACGCTTTTGTCTTTGTGCTGTATGCAGGTGTACTGTAGCTCTGAAGTAGCTACAGTATGACAGACACCGTAATCTGCACCTTCAGACAACGAGTGCATTGATCCGCGTTTGAACAACTGCTCGCGCAACGCCATCTGTTTCGACGAGCCCATCGGCTATCGGTGCGCTTGCAAGCGCGGATACGAGGACCGCTCGCCCGACAGCCGGCTGCCGGGACGCATATGCGAGCCTGCCGAACCGCCGAAACGTAGGTTCTAGTACAGTCTTTGTAGATGGAGCAACTTTAGACGTGGAAGTGTAGTCGTATCTATGTACATTTCGTGTGGCGGTTATGACCTCTGCGAAAGATGTACGTAGATCGTGGTGTGATGCGCATGCGCTGTCAAGTGTACGGTATCTCTACTACCCGGCGTCTGTTCAGCGCACCCGTGCCAGAACCCGCAGCTGAACGACTGCTCCCTGCTGGGCATCTGCGTCAGTCTGCCCGGGGAGCAGGCCTACACTTGCGAGTGCCCGCCCGGCTACGAAGATAGGTCGCCAGACGTCGTCAACAAGCCGGGACGCGTCTGCGTCCAGAGTAAGGGTTATTGTAGTATAGACGCACTCTTAGAGGCAGTGTTGACGGAAGTACCTAAAATCGACAAGATTTCAGGTTGTGAAACGAAACACAAATGTTTCTTTCCGAAAATGTCATATGTGACATTCATGCAGGTAAAATTGGTTTGTGCTTCTGGCAGAATCTTTTGCCAATGTGAAACGTGGTAGCGCTAAAATTGCTGTTCTGATCGCTTATTTTTGAGCTGAAGCTAACGGAGGTCGTTTCCTCGCTGAAGCTGGTTAAAATTTGACTTACGAAGTCCCCTTCGAATCTAAGATTGGCCGGCCAACTCTACTCAACACTGCGTCCAGCTAAGAGTACTTTACTATCAATCGCAAGCTTGCTTTCCTTCCACTTCCACACTTCCTTTCAGCCTTCCCCATCTGCCTGGACCCCAACCAGAACGACTGTCACCAGTTCGCCATCTGCTCCGAAGTCAGCGGCCCCGAGAAGTTCACCTGCCGCTGCCGAGACGGCTACGTCGACGTCTCCCAGAACGCCAGGGCGCGCCCCGGCCGACTCTGCAAAGAGAGTGAGTGCGCAGAAGCCATGAGAATGCGTACTACCACGAAAGATACGGTTAGGATGGATACCGTAGTGGGGTGGGATCAACGCATGAATGGGCCACAATTGTGTGTGGCTTCATTAGTGCGCCTGATCGAATGTTCTCCAGATAGGGTTTGATAGAAGTTACGATTTAAGCAGGAAGCGTAAGCGCTTACTAGAACGAAAGATAGTAGGGGGAGGATACTGTATTGAGCATTCAGCCTTCAGCAGACATTACCCCGATCACCTAACATCCATTCAACCTGTTTCCTCTCATCTTCGATTTTTCGCAGAGGTCAACGAGTGCCTGGACAAGCGCCTGAACGACTGCGATCCCAGAGGCCTCTGTCGCGACCTGCCCGACGGCTACCAGTGCAGCTGCCCCATAGGCTGGGTAGACGAGTCCCCAGATCCAAGAAATAGACCGGGCCGGGACTGCTTCGAGCCCGTGAACGAGTGCGCCAACCCCCGCCTGAACAACTGCAGCCGCTTCGCCGACTGCGTCGACCAGAAGCTGGGCTACCGCTGCCAGTGCAAGCAGGGCTACCACGACAACGACAGAAGGCTGCCCGGCAGGCAGTGCTTCCTCAGTGGGTGAAGTAGAAGGGTGGAATGCGCAGTGCTAGAGGACGACAGTTGTAAGCCCTTGGTCGGTCCACTACCAGACGCTTTGAAAGCACGACGGCCGATATTTGGCTGAAGATCAATCTGGAAGTGCGAGCGTCGTGCGTAGTTGCTGCGCAGGTCGTGGACGCTGCGCAGTAAGGCTTCGTACTTGTCGGCCCCTCGCAGCGCCGCGCCCAAGCCTAGCCTACACAATTAACTGCGATCTGCGCCCATTACCGTGCCTCAAATTCTACGTACCATTTCAATCCTACTTTTCCAGTCATCAACGAGTGCGAGTCGGCCAGTCTCAACGACTGCGACCGCAACGCCGTCTGCACCGACCAATTGGCCGGGTACAACTGCCGCTGCCGCCCTCCATACGTCGATCACAGTCCGGACAGACAGAACCGTCCGGGGCGCATCTGTCGCTTCAACGAGTGCGACGACCCTCGACTCAATGACTGCAGCGACTTCGCCGTGTGTCAGGACACCGACTTTGGAGAGGGCTACGTGTGCCACTGCAGAGAGGGCTTCAACGACCTCTCGCCAGACAGATTCAAGCCCGGCAGAGTCTGCACCGGTGGGTGGAGAGAGAGGCGCTTTCTAGAGTAGGTATTGGTGCGTTGGAAGCTGCCTGCAAGTTGTCGATCGCTCGCTGCTAGTCGATGACAATGGTGACTGCTCCATATTGATTCTCTGACCTCTTGCAATGGATGTACACATTATGTACGTTTCGTCAAGTCGCTAAGCCGTGTCGCCAAGCCAAGCAATTCGACAAGCCGTAGCTGGAGAGAGGCGGAGCTGCACTGCCGCTCTCTCCAGATGCGTTCGCTGCAACTGCGCACCCATTCTCTCTCATTATGCCGGTCTCCTAACCCTACTCTACCCATTCAGCGGCCGACACCGACCCCAGCACCACCACTCGTCGGCCGACGCCGCCCGTCTGCCCAGGCTGCGTCCCCTGCGGTCCCAACTTCTTCTGCAACCCCAATCTCAACGAGCGCTGCGTCGCCGGCGTCCGCTGCCAGTGTCTGAGTGGACACGTCAGGAGGAGGGATGGACCCGAGGAACCTTGCATAAGTGAGCGCCGTTGATACAGTGTAGTTACTGAGAGAATAAATTGTTAGTAGTTGGTTTTCGCGGCGCCAAATCCGGCACACAACCGAGTATTGTTTTGGGAGCTTTTTACGCGCGTACACTGTAGCTTGCGCTTTATTGGACAAGCTACTATGTATACGGTAGAGTCCGTTACGCACTCCTGACTGCGCCTTTCAGGAGTGGAGGAGTTCGTGCTTCCGCTCCGGGTGATCCGGCGCAATCAGAACACGCTGTTCTACAGCAGCGACTACGGCGACACCAACAACCCCAGATTCATCGAGATCGCCGACATCTTCGTCAGAGGGGTGAGTTAGTCTGCAAGTGGCCTCTGGTAGCGAAGCTACAGTGTTCAGAAGTATTAGAGAAGTACCTTCTTAGTGCAATCGATGGGCTTTGAAGATTAGTTTCGAAGAGTGGTGCAGGATAGTACGGCGACAGGCGTCCTCTAGTTAACCGTTGGCCGCATTCATCGCCTGTGTGTACGATAGATCGTCTTAGTTCCGTGCTCTCCAATTGTGTAGTACTGTATGCCAGTACGCGGCGCATACATACAAATGTACAGTATCCACCCTCATCTCCTCTACAGATCGACGCGACCTTCTCGCGCATTCCGCTTGCTCCAAACTACGTGCGCACTCGCGTCAACTACCTGGCGCCTCCAAAGCTCTACAACAGCAGCTGGCCCAACGGACTCATCTTCAACTACACCGTTTACCTCAAGCCCAACAGCGGCGTGGACCGCTGCCAACTCTGGCGCCGAATCGTCGCCGCCATACGCCAGCAGGGCGACCGCGTGGGCGGCGGCGAGTTGGTCATCTCGAAGGACCAGCTGGACCCCTGCGCCCCGCCCACGGACGAGTGCGCGCCCGGCCTGGTGTGCGACCAGGCCCTTGGGGAAGTCTGCATCGCCAACTCCGTCTGCGGCTGCCCACAGGGACAGAAGCGCACCAGCGCCCAGTCGCCTTGCGTCGGTGGGTGACTGTGCTGCGCTGCGCTTGGGTGTGCGCCGTCACGAAGCCGAGAGGTGGAAGTGTTTCGGACAGGCTGCAACCGATGTTTGCGTCTCCAAATTGAGTGGCGCGCGCTACTCTGTTACTCCAGTCTACTCTACAGTAGCCCTCCTACACGTGCATAGTTTCGTACGAGTTGCACGTCATTCAAAGTGTGCTCAATTCTAGTTTCTCTAATTCCAGCTTCTTTCATATACAGTATCCCAGCTTCACGTACCGTAGTTGACCCATCCATTTTGCGCTTCAGTCAAACTGCGCTCAATTTCACGTGAACCCATTTCCCTTTCAGAGGTCTCCAGTTACCGTCTGCCTCTGTGGGTCATGCGCAAGGGTCTCCAACCGCTCAACTATAACGCGACCTTCCGCAACCCGCAAGATCCGCTGTTCAAGCGCTACGTGGAGCTCTTCGTACGGGGAATCAAGCAGGCGTACGCCCGCACTCCGCTCAGTCGTGTCTTTGTGAATGTGGACGAGATCGACCTCAACAATCCCATTGTGCTCAACAGCACCTGGGACTCTGGGGTTCTCTTCAACTTCACCTGCCACTTCCTGAAAGGAAGTGAGTGATAGAGCACGACGCTTTGAGATAAAGAAATCAATATGTATTTATGTAGGTACAGTCAATAGAGGCTAGTGAATGACTGACGCGCGTCGGCGAAAGCAGCAACGCATCTGTCTGAAATTGCGCATCTGTCGCAGTCGCATTGCAGTAGTAATGCATATGTAGCGGTCATGCACAGATGTACCTTGCGTGTTGCTGGAGCGTTCCCAGGTGTCGCAGAGGCTTCAGGGGTGCTCCAGAAGCCATTTGGAGCTTCGATGTAAAAAATTTTATTTTTTGTATTTTACGCATCAACAATCTACATGACGCAACGGAATACCATTTGCGTCATGGTTACGGTAGCACGAAGCAGCAATGCGGGTAATCACGCCATACGCAGCAGTTGAGCAACAGACGACTACAGTAATCTCCCGAATAGTGGTCGGTCTTTATTGTGGTGGTTATGGTAGAATCCGATGGTTGGGTCAGCACTGGGTTAAGCCTGTGCACTCGACAGAGTTCCAAACAGTGGCTGGGCCTTTATTAGGGTGATTACGGTAGAATTAGTACTACTTTGAAATAGTATGACGCAACGCCACAGTGGTTCAGCAATGGGTTAAATGCAAAAGAGTTAACTATGTTCCGAATAGTGGCCGGGCACTATTTGGGAGGTTACGGTAGAATCGAGTCGAATCGAATCTGGGCAAGGTGCCAGCCAACGCAGACGCAACAATGGACCGAAAAGGCGCGAAGGCGGGACCGCGCCGAAGTGTGATTGACGGCGACAGCTGACGCGTCCGCTAGCCAGCCTCCCTGTGTACAAGAGGGCGGCGGCTTTACCGTTGCGGCAACGTTAAGAGGTGCGAAGCCGCGCAGTGTTGTAGGGGAGGGAGGGAGGACGGAAGGGCCATTGGTGCGGTGTGTCGCGGGAGTTTTGGAGGCCCGATTGACAGTTTCGTGTGGCCCCTTGTAAGTGGTGCAGTCAGATTGAAAGTTTGGTCGCCCAATTAAGACTTTCGTTTGGCCCATTGACAGTTTCGTGTGGTCCCTTGTGATTACTGCAGTCAGATTGAAAGTTTGGCGGCCCAATTAAGAGCTTCGTTTGGCCCATTGACAGTTTCTTGGGCTCGGCCGACAGTTCTAACTGCGCAACGCAACTATCTCCCATCAACTGACCCAGTGACTCTGTGGACTAACCAATTAACCTTCAAATTAAGCGACTAGGTCGAGGATTAATGATTTGGCCATTGTGCAGAATATGGCTGGCTGGGTAAGGTGCAACAGCTGTAACAAGTGAAAGCCGTGACGAGACATGGAATGTTTCTTCTGCTGCCCCATTTGTCTTGCTCCAAAAGTAGGCGTGATGTGCACAGCACAGAGCTAGTGACACTCTGAGATGATGACGAATTGACAACCGATTCAATTTGCTTTCGTTAGAACTGCACTGACTGCTCTACAATGTCGACCAGAGTCTACGAATTAACCAATCTGCCAACGAATTAATTAACTAGACCGAGGATTAATTAAATCAGGCTTAATTACTAAAGTCGAGTTTCCAAAACTCGAGCAAAAGTTTTGAAACTTGGTTGTCACTTTTGCGGTCAGCCGGCGAGTTTTGAGGCCAGCCTGCAAGTTTCAAGGCCGGCCTGTGAGTTTTGCCAAAAGTCGCTCAAACTTGCGTTACCTCAAGGCGACGTGTGTCCGGCATCCGCTTTCGGATGTGGGTGCGTTTCAGAGCTTGGTTCTCCCCAAGACTTGGCTTGGTGAGTTTTAAAAGTCGCGAAAGCTACTGCACTCTGAAATAGACATGTGCCCAATTTCAGACATGCGCCTGCTTTGGAGCTTGGGCTACCGCAAGTTTCGACGACTTTCGATTAAAAGTGACAAAATCTTACAGTGAGAAACGTCGAGTTTCCAAAACTTACAAGAAAAGTGTAGAAACTTAGATGCCAGTTTTGCGGCCAGCCTAGCAGTTTTGAGGCCGGCCTGCAAGTTTTGGCCAAAAGTGTCAAAACTTGTAGTATAACAAGAGACACATCTGTCAAATTATAGGTGTGTGCCCATTTTGCAGCTTGGATGACACCGAGTTTTGACAAAGACACAAAAACTTACCGTACCCCAACAGGGACATGTCTCTGATTTCGGATGTGTGTGCATTTCAGAGCTTGAATCACCCCAAGATTTGGCAAGTTTCTCTCAAAAGGTCGTGAAAACTTACTGTACCCCAAGGGAAACATGTGTCCGATTTCAGACGTGTTCATTTTGGCGCTTGAGTTACCACAAGTTTTGAGTAGCTTTGGCCAAAAGTGTCGAAAACTTGGACATCAGTTTTGTGGCCAACCTGCCAGTTTTTGGGGCCAGCCTACCACTTTTCAGGGCAGCTGGCGAGTTTCTCTTACAAGTCGCAAAAAGTTGCTGCACTCCAAGAGGGATGTGTGTCCAATTTTGGACGTACATATGTTAATTTCGGAGCTTGTGTCACCCTAAGAGTTGTCGAGTTTCTGTCAAAAGTGGCAAACTCTTGCTGCAGGAAATGTTCAATTCTCAAAACCCTAGCAAAGGTTTAAAAACTTGGACGTCAGTTTTGCGGCCAACCTGCCAATTTCGAGGCCAGCCTACCACTTTTCACGATCTACCCCAATTAGGCGCGGCCAACTAGGCGCGGCCAACTAGGCGCGGCCAACTAGGCGCAGCCAACTAGGCGCGAGACAAGTCGGCGCAGCACCAACTAGGCGCGAGACTGTTAGGCGCATGCCGAACTAGGCGCGAGACAACTAGGCGCAAGCCTAAGGGGAGAAGACAAAGCTGTCTGCAAGCCCACAACGAGCGCGTGGCGTCGCGTCAGCGTCACCGCGGGCGCTTCTATGTATGTACCTTTGTGCGTGGCCAAGCGTACGTTCGCTCTCATTTTGTTGACGCGTGCATTGTTCAGTCTATTATGATACGCAATTGTTGATGGACAGTCTGTTGATCTAACGAAAATGGCTAACTGTAGAATAACCACCCAGAGGAATCGTCCAAAGCTGTCTGAATCGAAGGGAGAGCAAACTGGCACTGCTGCAGAGGAGTAGATACTGGTTTATGGACGGAACTTTCCGCATAGCGCCACCGCTATTCTCCCAGCTGATCAGCTAAGGAATTGCGCATCAAGTGAAATACACTCAATTGTCCATGCCGCTGCATCTTTAGGTCTTCGTGATCCTTGCTGAGGAGATGGGAGCGGTTCACGCCGTTATCTACGGATTGTTGCCAAACAAGACGGCTTTGACATACCGCCGCTTCTTCCAAATTATCCGATATCTGGCCCCAGAAGGAGACCCTACCGTACGTCTATTTCATGCGACTACGAAATTGCAGTGATTCAGGAGGCTCGCGCTGTGGGTTGCCATGATATTGACATGATGTGGTACATCCAGTGTACAATGTACATACAGTGTTTCCTTAATGTTTAGGCCTTTCCGGCGGCGCGATTGGACGGCTGCCTGTTTCACTTGGCAAAGAACATGAAGAAGAAGCTGGCCGACCACCACCTGCTCCAACGGTACAACAACGACCCGGATTTCGAAATCGCTGCGCGTAAGATCGTAGCGATCGCCTTTGTCCCTCTGGCGAATGTCGAGGAGGCTTTCGTCGCGCTGGCCGCAGAAACGCCTGACGAATTGGCACCCCTACTGGACTGGTTCGAGGACAGCTACATAGGCAGACCCAATCGACGTGGAAGGGGTCGTAGGCAGCCGCTATTCCCTCGCGACGTCTGGAACGTCCACCTGAGAGTTCTGGCGGAGCAACACCGCACCAACAATCCTGCTGAAGCGGCGCACCGCCGAGTCCAGTGTGAGTTGCAGATGGACCATCCGACCGTCTGGAAGTTCATAGATGGACTTCGAAAGGTGCAGAAGAACCGGGACGCTTTTTGGGAGTGGCTGAATGCTGGAAACAGCCCCACGAAGAAACTGAAGAAGTTCCGCGACTGCGACCGCAGAATCCTGCGGATCGTCAGAGATTTCGACAACAGAGCCTACGGCGATTTCTTGAGGGGGATCGCTCACAACTTCAAGATGAACAACTGAGTGGTGTCTGTCGTGTGTTGGCCTCTCTATTATGACGTAACACTATTGTGGGAATTGATACTTTGACGCTTGGGCTTGCGCCTAGTCGTCTCGCGCCTAGTTGGCCGTGCGCCTAGTTGTCTCGCGCCTAGTTGGCCTTGCGCCTAGTTGTCTCGCGCCTAGTTGGCTGCGCCTAGTTGGCCGCGCCTAGTTGGCCGCGCCTAATTGGGGTAGATCGTGAAAAGTGGTAGGCTGGCCTCGAAATTGGCAGGTTGGCCGCAAAACTGACGTCCAAGTTTTTAAACCTTTGCTAGGGTTTTGAGAATTGAACATTTCCTGCAGCAAGAGTTTGCCACTTTTGACAGAAACTCGACAACTCTTAGGGTGACACAAGCTCCGAAATTAACATATGTACGTCCAAAATTGGACACACATCCCTCTTGGAGTGCAGCAACTTTTTGCGACTTGTAAGAGAAACTCGCCAGCTGCCCTGAAAAGTGGTAGGCTGGCCCCAAAAACTGGCAGGTTGGCCACAAAACTGATGTCCAAGTTTTCGACACTTTTGGCCAAAGCTACTCAAAACTTGTGGTAACTCAAGCGCCAAAATGAACACGTCTGAAATCGGACACATGTTTCCCTTGGGGTACAGTAAGTTTTCACGACCTTTTGAGAGAAACTTGCCAAATCTTGGGGTGATTCAAGCTCTGAAATGCACACACATCCGAAATCAGAGACATGTCCCTGTTGGGGTACGGTAAGTTTTTGTGTCTTTGTCAAAACTCGGTGTCATCCAAGCTGCAAAATGGGCACACACCTATAATTTGACAGATGTGTCTCTTGTTATACTACAAGTTTTGACACTTTTGGCCAAAACTTGCAGGCCGGCCTCAAAACTGCTAGGCTGGCCGCAAAACTGGCATCTAAGTTTCTACACTTTTCTTGTAAGTTTTGGAAACTCGACGTTTCTCACTGTAAGATTTTGTCACTTTTAATCGAAAGTCGTCGAAACTTGCGGTAGCCCAAGCTCCAAAGCAGGCGCATGTCTGAAATTGGGCACATGTCTATTTCAGAGTGCAGTAGCTTTCGCGACTTTTAAAACTCACCAAGCCAAGTCTTGGGGAGAACCAAGCTCTGAAACGCACCCACATCCGAAAGCGGATGCCGGACACACGTCGCCTTGAGGTAACGCAAGTTTGAGCGACTTTTGGCAAAACTCACAGGCCGGCCTTGAAACTTGCAGGCTGGCCTCAAAACTCGCCGGCTGACCGCAAAAGTGACAACCAAGTTTCAAAACTTTTGCTCGAGTTTTGGAAACTCGACTTTAGTAATTAAGCCTGATTTAATTAATCCTCGGTCTAGTTAATTAATTCGTTGGCAGATTGGTTAATTCGTAGACTCTGGTCGACATTGTAGAGCAGTCAGTGCAGTTCTAACGAAAGCAAATTGAATCGGTTGTCAATTCGTCATCATCTCAGAGTGTCACTAGCTCTGTGCTGTGCACATCACGCCTACTTTTGGAGCAAGACAAATGGGGCAGCAGAAGAAACATTCCATGTCTCGTCACGGCTTTCACTTGTTACAGCTGTTGCACCTTACCCAGCCAGCCATATTCTGCACAATGGCCAAATCATTAATCCTCGACCTAGTCGCTTAATTTGAAGGTTAATTGGTTAGTCCACAGAGTCACTGGGTCAGTTGATGGGAGATAGTTGCGTTGCGCGCGCAGTTAGAACTGTCGGCCGAGCCCAAGAAACTGTCAATGGGCCAAACGAAGCTCTTAATTGGGCCGCCAAACTTTCAATCTGACTGCAGTAATCACAAGGGACCACACGAAACTGTCAATGGGCCAAACGAAAGTCTTAATTGGGCGACCAAACTTTCAATCTGACTGCACCACTTACAAGGGGCCACACGAAACTGTCAATCGGGCCTCCAAAACTCCCGCGACACACCGCACCAATGGCCCTTCCGTCCTCCCTCCCTCCCCTACAACACTGCGCGGCTTCGCACCTCTTAACGTTGCCGCAACGGTAAAGCCGCCGCCCTCTTGTACACAGGGAGGCTGGCTAGCGGACGCGTCAGCTGTCGCCGTCAATCACACTTCGGCGCGGTCCCGCCTTCGCGCCTTTTCGGTCCATTGTTGCGTCTGCGTTGGCTGGCACCTTGCCCAGATTCGATTCGACTCGATTCTACCGTAACCTCCCAAATAGTGCCCGGCCACTATTTGGAACATGGTTAACTCTTTTGCGTTTAACCCATTGCTGAACCACTGTGGCGTTGCGTCATACTATTTCAAAGTAGTACTAATTCTACCGTAATCACCCTAATAAAGGCCCAGCCACTGTTTGGAACTCTGTCGAGTGCACAGGCTTAACCCAGTGCTGACCCAACCATCGGATTCTACCATAACCACCACAATAAAGACCGACCACCATTCGGGAGATTACTGTAGTCGTCTGTTGCTCAACTGCTGCGTATGGCGTGATTACCCGCATTGCTGCTTCGTGCTACCGTAACCATGACGCAAATGGTATTCCGTTGCGTCATGTAGATTGTTGATGCGTAAAATACAAAAAATAATATTTTTTACATCGAAGCTCCAAATGGCTTCTGGAGCACCCCTGAAGCCTCTGCGACACCTGGGAACGCTCCAGCAACACGCAAGGTACCAGTCTGCATCAGTATGCCCTTACTATTACTACTATTGCCGTCTCTGCGCAGCGACCAGTCGCTGCGTTGGCGCCACGCAGTCACTTCTGCGCCGCCTGCCTTTACCGACGCTTCTCTACCATCGACTCCACTCCTTTTGCAGCCATCTCCAATCCCTCGCTGACCTGGAGCGAGCTCATTTCGGAGATCATCCGCAACCAGTATGAAATCGGCGACTCCGATCTCTACATCAACCCCTACGTCGACTACAACCCATACGGACTGTGCTACCCTGGACGCACCAACTGCCACCCCGTAGCCACTTGCGTGGCCGTCCCGCCGGACTCGCATCGCTGCATCTGCCCCATTGGGAACTATGAAGATGTGCATGGGGATGGGAGCTTGTGTCAAAGGAAGTCCAAGGTGAACTTCTGTCTGCGTCCGGAAGCCAATGACTGCGACGCCGACGCGGGAAGCACTTGCGTCGACCTCTCGTCGACCCCGGAAGGAGGCTACCGCTGCGAGTGCCTGCCAGGTATCTTCTATACTGTTGGATGTGGAAACTAAAGAAATCAGAGTAAGCCGCAGCTAGAGATTGTGAGGCAAAGGTAGCGCTAGAACATAAGAGGCGAATGAATCTAATGGGGACTTGCGGCGGTCTCTATTCTACAAACTGCGATGTCGTTTTTAGTCAGCTCGGACGCCTTTATGTTTACCGTATGCTCCCGTCTCTACTCTTATCTCTTCGCAGGCTACGTGGACGTGACTCCCCCTGGGCAGCGTCCTCAGTCGGTGTGCGCCGTCGATCCCTGCCTGGACGTGGACTTCTGCACCAAGAACGCCACCTGCGAGTCCTCCCGCGAAGGCCCCTTTTGCCAGTGCAAGCCCGGCTACGTCGACATCCAACGCAGCAAGAAGCGCTTCAACTTCGGATTGGGAGACGTGCGCTGCATGCTGCCCCAGGACGTGGACGAGTGCGCATTGGGGTTGACCGACTGCTCCGGCGTGGCCATATGCACCGACCTTCAAGTGGGCTACCAGTGCCGATGCCCAGACGGTTACATCGATGGGAATCCGGACAACCCGGGCAGGGTAGGGCGCTCGTTGTATGATCGAATGAGAGATGGGGTATTGGAGGTTTCCTCCCTCCCTCGTTCCTTCATTCCCTCCCTCCCTCCCCCTCCCACACCCTGTAACGAATACACACGTTCGCCCTTCCTTGTCAGGTGTGCGCCGCTCTGATCTGCGACATGTGCAATGGGCACGGCGACTGCCTGCACGACCAGCGCACCAAGAACATCACCTGCGTCTGCCACAAGGGCTACCAGGGCGAGTTCTGCGAAGCGGCCGCCGCCGACGTGCGCTTCATCCTCGTGCTCATACTGGCCATCATCTTCCTACTGCTGACCCTCTGCTGCCTCCTCTACTTCTGTCTGAAGTGCCGCTGCGTCAGAGGGGGACAGGGACTGTGGTACAGACAGCCACTGTTCACCTACAGGAGAGGACAGCAGCCTTGGTCCACTCTGGATCAGTCCACGAGCTCCGAGAGCGGGGAGGGCATGAGCGGCATGTCGTCGGCAATGGTGGGAAGAACTGCCGATCCGTTTGGTGGCATTTGTATAGTGATGCGCCACCTGAAGTTGTTTGAGCGAATGGCGCATCGCGGCAAGCGCTTCGGCACAGTTTGTGGAGTGGAGTCTGGCGCCCGTGAAATGTCATGGCGCGAATATTTGCTGCAGTTAGCCAGTTGTATAGCACGCGTGCGTGCGTATGTACTGACAGACAAATTTTCGATCTGTTTCTCAAGAGTTTTGGGCCCCGAAACTTGTTGGATTTTGAATAACTGGTCAAACTTCTTTCGCCGGCTGTCCTTGCCTTCGCTCGCGCCGCTCGTCTACTTTTCGCGTATTGCTTGGGCCCAAGCTACCTCTCCTGTGTCAACCAACAGGGCAAGAGCGACTACTACCCGGACATGGCCATCCCGCGGGCGAAGCTCAAGCGTGGAGCGGGCGGCAGTGGCGGCGCCCAACTGGACGTCGACAGACTCGAAGGCTACCTGGACGACTCGGAGTTGCGCATTCCCCGGCCGCAGCTCTCGAGAGGTTCGGCCAGTCTGGACAGGGACGGCAGCGAGATGTTCAGCGACGTCAACCAACGGTAGGCATACTGTAGCTTGAAGAGGAGACGAGTGTTGAAGTTCTGACTCACGTATCTGCAGATCGTGAAACTTGTAAGAACCAGATCTCTGATTTGCATCTGTTGCAAAATCAAATTGATATCTGTCTCGGATCTGAGTGGTTTCCGGGATCAGCAGATCCCGAAACGTGTATGGGCCGGATGGCCAAGCACCACGCAATTGCTCGTAGGTACCGTAGTCCTAATTCTAACCATTTGCCTAAGTGCCATTGTCACCTAGTGACAGTCTGACATACCGTAACCTGTTCTGTATTTCGAGCCATTGCAGCTACGAGAGCGGCTCGGACGACGAGTCGAGTGAGTACACGGTTCGGGAGGAGATCGAGAGGCGCGTCATCACCGACGTCAACACCACAGAAACGCGCACCACCACGGTAGCCGCCGACGTCCACGGCGCCAGCAGCAGCACATCTGCGCACTTCAACGTCTACCCGCCCCATAAGGTGCAGGGCGGCCAACAGAGTGGCGCTAACGCTAGTGATGATAGCTCCTACAGCAGTTGCTTCCAAGACCGCTTAGCTGGTTCTAACACTTGTATTCGTAACTGTTACCAGTCGTGGAAGCTTCCCTTCAGCAGCAGGCGACGAGCGGCGTCGGAAGCAGCACCGTGAAGCGCGAGGCCTATCGGCAGCGCTTCCAGCAGCAGGGCGGCGGCAGCAAGCTGAGCAGCTTCTCGCCGGCGTCCGCCAGCGGCGCCCTCGCCGACGCTTCCTCTAACTCATCCTACCTGCTGCAGCAGGCAAATAACGGCCCTTCTAACACCGTAGTTTGCGATAGAAGAGCTTATTCCCCCTCTGTGCTCTGCGCAGGACAGCGACGGCGTGGAGAGGGAGAAGGACGGCGGCGACTCGGTGCTCTTCCGCCCGTCGGCCGCTTCCTCCGCTGCGGGGACGGTGCCCTCTTCCAGTCAGCTCGACGGCGTCCGCCACAGTGGAAACGTCAACGTACGCAGTAGATACAGTAGAAGGCTTGAGCTTGCTTCGAACTTGCGAGTACTGGGGCAGGTATACATACGTCACTTGGTGTCCATGTGTATACGGTAGCTTCTTCAACTACAGGAGCGCGAGAGGGGCGAGAGCGTGGCGGAGTTCAGCGTCGGTGCCCTACAGAGCGAGATCGGCACCGAGTACAGCCAGCAGAACCGCGCCGTCTCCGAGTTTACGGTAAGAGACTAAGAGTAGAAGCTTCTGATGACTTATAGAAGACATAAAGGATACTGGCCGCTTGACATATGTGGGAACGTCAATAGTGGATGGGGCGCTGTTTCTTTGGGGCACCCTGTACACATAATATCTCGTTTGTAGTCGAAAACGGCATGCTCTGTGCAGTGAACTCTGGTTGAGCTTTGGACGCTGTAATTAGCGACGTCGTCAGCGTCAGTTGCGCCGTCGAAAGCTCATGCAATGTTTACTGCACAGAGCAGGCCATCCTCGAAGAGAAATGAGTTCATCATCCTGCGCAGATGGCTAGCCCAAGTCAATATAGTCTCTCGTATGCTGTAGCCTGAACATCCGACTTCCCTTGTCACTCTCTCGCAGGACCACGGCGACTCCGACGCTTCTCTGTCCGGGGACGAGGACGCAGGAGCGGAAGGCGCCGGCGAGACCTTCGATCGAAGCGTGCGCGTCCACCACTCGGAGGATTACTCGCCGGACGCCAGCGGCCGGGGCGGCACCCACCGCTACACCAACGAGTTCGTCAGCTCCTCCGTCGTGCGCGAGACGAACAGGCGCTGAATATAGATTGTCACTGCGTACTGTGCGCTGTGTATTATACCGTCTTCCGTCTCGGGTTCTCTACGGCTTCCTTGCTATGTTAACTCGCGAAGTGAGACTGTCTCGATCGATCTGCGGTCGAGAAGCGCCAACTGTTGGTCTTGTCTAGCTTATGCCGGCTTTCGTGGTGCGTCTAGTATCAATGTGTGACCGAAATCAGAACACTGCCCGATGCTATTGTTGCCAGTATTATACTGAGGTTGCGGTCGCGCTGCTTACGCAAAGGAAGTTCCATTCTTGGTGGTTGAGGCTGTCGACTTTCGGTGGCGCGCGTGTCGCGTTCTCGGCCTTTTCACTTGCGAACCAACGACGATCACCATAATTCTGTAAGTGGCTTGCTATGTGGTGCTCCGGTCCTGCTTAGAGTAACCTTGTTATTCAATATTGTACCTACGCCTTGCCTTGCCCACGTCGTGTCTCTTTGTTGCCGCCAACACTTGCAGATGTTGAGTATTATTGCGCCGCCGCCGTTTCGCAACCTGCTTTTCACAACCCCGATGATTCGCCATTGTTGTAAACGCACTGCTATAACTGTTCATGGTTCTGGTAATATACCTGATCTTTGCGCACCTCAACCGTATACGCCTTCACTTGGTTGGCAAGACGCAGTTCAGCAGTCGTGCGTACACTGAGCAAGTTGCGACCGTCGTCGTCGCCGTTGCTGCCGAGCGGACCTCGGCTTCCGCAGTGAGACCTCCTCCACATCGTCTTCTGCGACCACAGGCGTTCACTTTCGCGCATGCGGCGCTGCTACCTACTATATATATGTAACTAGTGCAAATGGGTTTGTAGAAGAAATCGCCGAAACAGTGGTGGTGTATGTACCTTGTGCCTCCGCGCCGCGGGGCTTTCAAACCGAAGGGTCTAAGCAGTCGACCAGGAAACTACGGTATCATTTATAGATTCTAGTCGCACGTGAGTTTCCGAATCATAAGCAGTCCCACAAAAACCGGTATGTTATATGTAGCTTCCTGCTGTGGTTGTCAATTCAAATCGGTGGGCATAAGCAGTCTCCCAAGAAACTACGGTATTATATGTAGCTTCCTGCTGTTCATATGAATTCAAAACGGTCGGCATAAGCAGTCTCCCAATGAACTACGGTATTATATGTAGCTGCTTGCTGTAAATATGAATTCAAATCGGTGGCCATAAGCAATCTCCCAAGAAACTACGGTATTATATGTATGTACACTAGCTTTCTGCTGAACACGTGAATTCAAATCGGTGGGTATAAGCAGTCTCCCAAGAAACTACGGTAGTATATGTACCTACGCAAGAACGAAATAGAGGCTCTCATCTCGATGCAATGAATCAAATAACCGCAACAAGCACGTAGGGTGCACTTGCCTTGCAAAAAGAAACGGACGCATGTCTCGAGAACAGGGGTCTCCCCTTAGGATCAGCGCTTCTCAATTAGCAGAGGCGAGGGCGGAAAATGTGGCGGCTGACGTCAAGAAGTTTTCTCTTTTTCTTCCGATTCCCAGGGATTAGCAAAGCGCAATCGCGAACGCGGCGGATTTCGCGCGGTAGCCGCCCTCGATTCCCCAAAGGATGAATAATGGCGTCGGTTGGTTGGGCGGCCGGCTCCTCCTTCATCAGAGTGGCGTCTTAATCAGGGCGCCTGTCAAGTCCCATTCGGTCCAAATCCGTCCGCCTCCAAGAGGCTGCCTTGCCGAGTTAATGAGAGAAGCAGAAGACGTCGACGGCGCCGCGGAAGCTACCGACCAAATCCCAGCAGCCCTCCTCCGCCCGCGCGCGCTGCAAGAACGCATGGGAGCGGAAGACAAGTCATTTGGTTCTCCCGCCTTCGTCGGCGGAAGGAATCACTCGGCGCCCTCCGTTCCAATTCACTTTGCCAAGCGGTTCGCCTCATTGTTTTCTCGCCGACCGGACTTCGCTGCCTCCGAACCGAGTGAGGAGGCGCTTCCTCCACGGCCGAAATATGCTCTCTGCGTTGCTGCTCGTCGGACTGACCGCTTCGCCGGCGCTGCTGGCGGCGGCGGCGGCGAGCAACGAGAGCGGCGCGAAGGCGGCGGCGGTGGCGCCCTCGGCCAGCTGCGACGAGCTGCTGCGCAAGTTCGAGGAGAGCCGGGAGCAGGGCGAGAAGGAGAGCGTGGACGAGGCCGTCGTCTGGTGCAAGCTGCACGAGCTGGCCGTCAGCATGGTCGAGGGAGCCGACACCTTCCGCGAACTGGGCGACCACGTCCAGAACGGGATTGAGTACTTGCTGCTGGCGAAAGGTGCCGCGCCAGAGCAGAAGTCGAGCTTCTCAAACGAAGATCGCCTTACTGTATGCGTGCGTCGTTTAGGCGTGGCCCCGTCGGCCCCAAGAAAGGACAAGCGCAAGCACGAATACTTGAGGTTCGGCAAGAGGAAGCACGAATACCTCCGGTTCGGCAAGCGCAAGCACGAGTATCTTCGCTTCGGAAAAAGGAAGCACGAGTACCTCCGCTTCGGCTAGAGGTGGCAAGTTACGGTAGGATTACGATATGCCGGCTTTCTGAGTGTGAACCACTAGCGCTTTTCAGACCCCTTCAGCGAGAAGAGAATTGCGAACTTAGCCCCTGTGATACTGTGTGATCCACGATTCGACGCGTTTGCAATCTTGCCTGTGGTGTCATTTTTCTCCTCGAAGCGTGCGAAGCATTCATAGACGGTTGACAGCCCAGTCTGCTTATAGGGTTAGCTCAAGATGATTCATGAAGACGACAGAGAACACAACGGTTAGCGCGTACCAGTTACATACGTGACACTTTGGAACTCAAGATCAGGCCAATGAATGAACTTCGCTGCGCAAACAATCGTTCGCTCGCGAGACGACGTCACCTCTTCCGCTCTCCGTACGCCCGCCTACCACCGTGCCCTCGGGCGCTCCAATTGAGATGGACGACGACGCCCGTCGAAATCAAGCGAAGGCGAGCGAAGCGTTTAGTTGCTTGGCGGCTCGCGTATCACACCTGCCAGGGCACGTCGATTGGCGCCGCCTAATCGAATCGGTGCCCGACGGCGCTTCGGATCAATCGGTTCATAAAAGGTCGACGGCGGCGGGGCCTCGTTCGCTGTCGGCACAACAACCATTGGCGCGCGCCCGAGAAAGCGGGAAGACGGACGGGCGAGCCAACGACCGGGATGTATCGCCTCGCGCTGCTGCTCGCCTTTCTGGGCGTCGCCGTATCCGCACTAGCGAGAGGAAGCAGCGTCATCGACGAATGTCGCCAGTTGCTCAACGAGGGAGGACGTCGCTTCCCTCTCTTTCCCAAGTTGGCCAGCCTCTGCGCGGACGCCTTCGCCAGCAGCGGCGTTGCGCCAAGACTAGCTCGCGGTGAGTGTAAAGCGCTGTGAAGCTCAAAGCTGCGACGTCACGGCTTCAAACGGCTCTTCCTTCCTTGCAGCACCGCTGCCGAAGCGCAGCACCAAAGGCAATTACGACTTCGTCCGATTCGGCAGATCGACCGGATTCCGAAGATCAGCACCAGAAAAAGGCTACGATTACATCCGCTTTGGGAAGCGCCTCCCTCCCGTTCCCCTCGACGACATTCGTTTCAGAAAGTGATGAAGGGGGAGCCCAAATAGGCGGTACGTAAACCGCGATCTGCACTGCTGGTATGAGTGGCGAGCTCGCAAAGGTGTCGGCGTGTCGTCGCCATTCCATTAGGAATCGCACTGCGATGCTTACTGTGCCACACGTCGTCGTCCTTGTCGATACTACCGGGTGGTCCAGAAAAAAGTGGCACCCTTTGAGCGCCCACAACTTGGTCATACGGTAACCGATCGCGTTGAAATTGTGCACGTTTATTCCCATCGACAGTACCAAAAGGTACAACGAATTTCATCCAATTTGAATAGACAGAGCAGGAGTGGTGGCTCTGTAAAATTTGAAGTACTGCGGAAATTGAAGCAACAAGTTGAACATTCGACCATCCATAACTCTTGCGTGGGTTAAGCGAGCAAGGTCAATTTTTTACCAGATATACTCTAATAGGTTTCCTACCTGACGACCATGCTAAAACCAAACAGTTTTGAAAGTTACGAAAATGTCGCATGAAAACCCAGGTCGAGCGCCAGCCGCAGACCGCGCTTTTGAGTTACATGGCGCCGCATTTTCGTAACTTTTAAAACTGTTTGGTTTTAACATGGTCGTCAGGTAGGAAACCTATTAGAGTATATCTGGTAAAAAAATTGACCTTGCTCGCTTAACCCACGCAAGAGTTATGGATGGTCGAATGTTCAACTTGTTGCTTCAATTTCCGCAGTACTTTAAAATTTACAGAGCCACCACTCCAGCTCTGTCTATTCAAATTGGATGAAATTCGGTGTACCTTTTGGTACTGTTGATGGGAATAAACGTGCAAAATTTTAACGCGATCGGTTACCGTATGACCAAGTTGTGGGCGCTCAAAGGGTGCCACTTTTTTTTGGACCACCCGGTACATACAACCAGAGAGTCCACTCAGTTCAAATCGACAACGGATCGTAAACATAAAGCTCATGCAAAGGAGAAAGCGGTGGGAAGTCGAGATATGTACATATGCGTGTCAGGCGAAAAGTCGAGACGCAGAACAGAGCATGTACGGTTACGGTACGTGTGGCAAGAACCGTTGACAACTGTAGAAGTGCAACGCGTCGCCAACACGACAGTTGTCAAGTTCCAACAAGGTGATAGGCAGAGGAGGTGGCTTCTTCGCGATCCTTCAAACGTCGAGCTCGCTAGCAGTTTAGTATAATCCTTTGAACCGATAAGTACATTCTTAGCCACTTTATTGGTGTTCCCACCTAAATAGAAGGGAAGGCTGTCGTTGAGCATGAGTGCTTAGCGAAGCGACTCCACACGTTCAGTTATTGGCGGCGCCTACCGCCTATAATGCTCTCCAGTATTCCCTTTGACATTCCTAGCCCAACGTGGATCAGACCAGTGCTTGCCCAACCCCGAACATTCCAAGCATGTGTCAGCGATAGTATATATGGCGACAGGTTGAATTGTTTGACCGATTCTGGCAATATTGCCTTATACTCTAATTATCAATTATGGCAAGTTAGAATAAGCCAAGAAGCTAAAGTACCAAGAAGGAAGAGTATGCCACGAACGACAAGAGGAAGAGTGCGGGAAGACAACAGAG
Organism: Linhomoeus sp. GSCO2_2; assembly: GCA_030248115.1. Taxonomy (NCBI): domain Eukaryota; kingdom Metazoa; phylum Nematoda; class Chromadorea; order Monhysterida; family Linhomoeidae; genus Linhomoeus; species Linhomoeus sp. GSCO2_2. The sequence continues at coordinate 5,726 of JASAMZ010001128.1, read as the reverse complement.
CAGCAGCCAAGAGGAGCAGCGGCGAAGGCGAGAAGAGAGCGGCTGGAGGCAGGAGGAGAGTCCCCCGCAGAGTCTTCGCCCCGCGACCCTCCGGTTCTCCGAGGAAGACATGATCGGCTACAGCGCCTTCGGCAACGCCTACCGAGCCCGCCTGCAGCGACACCGCCGACGACGACGACAACGACCACAACGCCGCCCCAGCCGGCCTCCGCCCGACCCGAAGTAGTGATACCCCCGGCTGATGATGGAAGTATACAAGCTATGATACACGTGATACTCAAGTATGGCAAGTTATATGACAGCCGCTCTCGTCGCTCTCCGTCTCTCTCCGCCGTACATGCCGCCGCCCACTGTGAGAAGAAGCGCCGCCGCCTCAAATTGAGGTCTCGTCTCTCGCATTTCCACTACCAAAACTGACAAGGCGTTGACATGCATTGAACAACCATACACAGTCTGTGCGACAAATACACACAAGGAAAGCACAACATAAACCATGCGACTGACAGCTTGCCGCTCCATTCATCTTTCTCGAGTATTTTTCCGAATACAGACGGATACACACACGACCAGACAATCCACAGAGCAGTGAAGAGAGCTCTAGAACGCCATCGAGTCGACGTTTTGGTCGGCGGCGCGCAGTCGCTGCGGGTTCTCCCCTTTGAGTTCCTCCTCCTTCTCGTGCGCAAGAAGCTTCGCCACGAAGGACTCGAAGGTGTCGACGAAGGGCGCCAACGAAGTTCGCTTGTACTCTGCCACATCACGCCACAAAGTGAGGTTGGATTCGATTCATTGCAACTATGCAGCTACTGTAATGCACCCAGAAGTTTCTTGTCCGCCTCCGCGTTCTCTGATTGAGCGCTTCCGCTAGTCTGGCCGACGTTGCGCAGCTCGCCGACAAGCTGACTGCAAAGTGGCGCCCAGTGGAAGTGGTGTCGTGAACAGTTACAGCGCAAGCGAAGTAAACACCAACTCTATAGTGGGCACAGCGTCGGGATTGAATTTGTCGATGATGCGCACGTCGAGGGGCACGGACACTTTGCCTGAAGTTGACGACTGTCGCTCGCTTCAAAGAATTAGAAGGTGCGTAATCAAAGCAGCAGCAGCCGCGCCCACCGGTCTTGGGGTGGACGCAGAAGGGCGCCTTGAGCAGATGGTTGAGCGTCTTGCTCACGTTGACGTCTAGTCTCGGGTAGCTATACTGCAGCACCAGCTCCTCCAGAAACCACTTGGCGGGGGAGCGCCGGAGCTTCGCCTTGTCGCCCAGCTCCGCCTGAAGGATGAGCCAGCGGGCGCCGGCCGAATCCACCTTCGGACTCGAGAACAGCTCCGAGAGACGACTGCGCACTTCTGAATGGGTTGTCCGAGAGAATAAAAGCGAAACGTAGCTTGTCAGAAAAGGAGGGACGGACTGTCGTTGGTGAGTCTTTCGGGGGTGGGGGTGTAGGTCCCCCATAGGCGACAAATGAAGGCAAAATCTAGAAACTTTCAGAAATTGGCCAGAAAACTGTCGAAATCTTACCCTACAGCACCTTGTTGTTCTTATTTTTGAGTCGTTCAGATGTATTTTGTATTAAATTTGAGTAAAATTTTCCCCACTTTTGGTGTTTTATAGATACTGCTTTTCGGAGGGATTTTAGAACTCGATTTCTGGTCTTCTGCACACCCCACCTCCTGCTGTGCGTGAGGCACCACCACACCACCAAACGCAACAACTTCTTGAGAGTCTCACCGGGATCCGGACACAGCGCCAGCATCTTCTCCCACTCTTGCTCGTCGTCGAGCCATCCTTGCGCCTTGACGAGAGCCTCGAAGTAGTCGGTCAGCCCCTTCCCCTTCACCGTCTCCCTCGTCAGCTGCTCCTTCCCCTCTGGATCCAACCCCACGGCTATGCGGAAGGAGCGGTCCTGGACGCAGGGCAGCTGCGCCTTCCACTTCGGGATCTCGACTTTGCGCTTCTTGTCGGCGCCTCCCTACGCGAGGGAAGAGAGCGCAGGGGTAGAAGCGACGAAGCAGAGTGGAGTGGACAACTTCTCGCTTCTCTTACGGCGACGACGGTGATGTAGTCGACGAGGGCGGAACGCTGCGCCGCCGTCAGCTGGCAGGCGCTTCTGTCGCAGATCCAGCAGTGGATGCCGCGCCTTCCCGAGTACACCCACAGCACGTGCTGGTAGTCGAACTCCTCTGCAACGCAAATGTTTGCTTACACGCATGAAACTCGAAGCCTAAGGTGAACTCTAGCGCCCAGTTCGACTACTCACTAGAACATCAATTGTCCGTCAGTGTCAGCAAAAGCTACGATCCCACTGTGAACTTATCGTAACGTAACACGACATCAATCAATACAAAAGCGCTAGCTGTTCAAGTTCGCTAGCAGCCGCTCTATAAAGCACCTCGAATGGCCGCGTCCAAAATCTTGACGGCGACGACCATGAAGCGCCAGCACTTCTGACACATGCTTCCCTCTCTGGAACAACACAAGCAGCTTAGCTTCGACGATTAGATGTAAATAGAATCTAGCCTACAGAGTCAAAACGAAAGGGCAGCAGCAAAGGACGGACTTGCAGCAGTTGCGAATCTCGTCGTAGTCCGTGAGGTCGAGGTCGAACACAAACTCCCTCTCGAGAACCTCGAAGTTGCGACACGTCTTGTGATCCTTCGGCTGAAGAGTGCGCAAAGCGTGGTACCATCGGCATAACCAAACAAAGACGGAATCTACTAAGTACCTATGTAACTACAATAACAAGAAGAGATGTCTTCAAATAAAGCCACTTCAACAAAAGTCTCGTTCGAACCGGCGCGTTGCAGACGCCGCCGATGTCGATCTTGTGCGGCACTTCCGACTGAATGGCTCTGGCGAACTCGAGCTCGTCGCGGAAGGAGCGGTAGCGCAGGTAGACGTCGCCCTCGAGAATCAGGGCGAACTCGCGTCGACCGAAGTACTCCGCCGGGCCTACAAAGTTCTCCGAGGTTGGAATTCTCAACATAATCGGTGAGATCTGGTTTGAGGTGCGTTGCCTACGTTTTCCATAGGACAGCCACTTGACAAAGGGCTTCGCTGGAAAGAGGCGCTTGTAGTAGACCTTCAGAAGCTCAGACAGAGTGGCGGGATCGTAACTGCCCATCTCGAAAAACTCGTCGCAGTTTCAATGCAAAGGAGCTGCTAACTGGATGGCAATAATTGAATTTACGACCGACTGTCTTCCTCTGACGAATCTCGACAAATAATTTCAAATTTGCCGCCAATGGCTCCAGCGGCGCACATGAAACATATAAAATGCGACACGGAAAGAAATGACGCATAAATTCTGACGACGGCCGCGTATATGTACGAATGCGAAGACAGAGCCGCGGTTCCGCGTAGACACCTGTACGAGAAAGAAGGCACTTGAATCTCACACGTCGATATGTTACCAACACAGGCGAGGAACCGATACCGCTCTGGCGTTCAACGGGCGCTTTCTATCACTATAACACGGGTGGTCCCACTTGCACAAATTCTCCGAAACAACAGTGGACGCAAGAAACACGGTTGCGACAGCGTTACTTCACTTCGCAGTCGTCGCCGTCGGCTTGACATAGATGGAGTCTTCGAGGCCCATCTGCTTCGTAGAGTATCGAGCCAACACAAACAGCAGGTCGCTCAGTCTGCAACCGAGGGCGCGAAATTGGCGTCTACCTCAAGCTGCGACCTCTCAGCGCTCCAGCGCAACACACAGACCTGTTCAAGTAGCGCAGAGCTTCCTCCGACACCGTCTGACCGCTTCGATTCAGCCGGACCAGGTCCCGCTCCGCCCGTCGACACACCGAGCGCGCCTTATGGAGCTGCGCGCTGGGCAGGCCGCCGCCCTACGGTAGTGAAGCATACAGTAGTTGCAGCTTTGCTCGTCAATGCATCTACCAGTACCATTATATGCATCTATGTACATGTAAGTGCCACCTCACTCAGGCAAACTCCCACCTACGGGCAGAATGAAGTTCTTGAGAGGCGGCATGCCATGGTCGTAAGCGTCGATCAAGCCGTCCACCTCCTCCACCAGAGCCGCGTCGAAGCGCGTCTTCTCTGGAAGTGGGAAATGCGCGAAACGGTTGGCTGGAATGCGGAAGTTGTACAGCACCCTGCTTGGCCTGTCGAGCGCCGGGGTCTGCTGGAGGCGTGGCGACGTGCGAACCCAAGTCCTGTAGGCAGCACTGCACTCTCTGGAGTGTCGCCGCGACGTCGCTTAGGTTGTTGGCGCTGCACACTTCTCGGCTCAGGCTGACGAGAAGAAGCAGGCTACATTGATACGACCAGTTCCTAAGGCAGCAAACCCGATCTCGCAGCTCAGTTCGTCTGTGGCGCCGAGCGCCTCGAACACGGCGTCGTCCTTCCAGCGCTTCTCGTTCGTGTACAGACTCGACATTCCTGTTAGGATCCATTTGAGTGACGCTCCAAGCTTATCAAAACAGCACAATCGCCAACCCTCACACATTGTAGGTACACTGTCGACAAAGTAGTGATACCTTTGTCGCCGGTGCCTCTTCCGGGCTTGAAGCCGCGTCGCGACGACGACATCGCCAACCAGAAGCGGCTCGTCAGCGCCGTCGACCCTCGCGAATGGCGCACACCCAAACAACCCAGAAGTCTGACCGCCGAGCCGCCTCTCGTGATCATGGCTCTCCTCACGCTTGCCAGTGTCGCCACAGTTGGCGCTTGCGAAAGACAGATAGACTGGACGTGTGTCCCTGGGCGCTCACCAAGCTCCACAACCCACAGCGCCGCATACTACAGAACGAAATGACAACGACAACAAACTTGTTACAATTTGGCGCGAATCGCACACACAACAGCCCGAGTGGGTGGGCAACGATAGCGACCTACTACGTACAACCGAACTAACAATTGTCAAGAGCTCAACTCGACAATGAATCGCATAAAGCTCATTCAACGATAGGAAGCGGCGAGAAATCGAGATTTGTAGCAGAAGACAAATAGAGACCCCGAATACAGCATGTGTACGGTACATGTGGCAAGAACCGTTTACAACTTTGGAAGTCCAACGCGTCGCTAGCACAACGGTGGTCAAGTTCCGAGTTTCGACAAGGTTTTAGGCAGAGATGAGAGAGAGAGGCGAAACGATGCAGGAGCATTGGCTAAAGCAGAAAGAGGAAGAGCACCACAACTAGCGTCGGTGTGTAAAGTGCCTATGCATCGGCAAAGTTCCATCGCCTACTCGGCAGAAGAGGACGAGGGCACATGGAAGCTCTTCAGTACCCATTGGGGCTCGCTGTCCAGTCTGTGCAGCGCCTGGCACAGTTCTCGGAAGGCCGTCTCCAGGCGACCGTTCACCAGCTCGTAGTCGAAGTAGACGCCGTGCGACTGCTCCAGTCGGCGCGCGCTCGACAGCATCTGAAGGGCGAGAGATCGGGTTTCAAGTGGCGACTGTAATGAAAGCGATTGAAGGCCTTAGAACGCCTCCCCGTGGATACAGAAGGCATCCAACAACGCCGATCTCATTACAGGTGTTCAAGAAGACAGAACTGCAACTACTGTGAATCGGAGCAGTTTGGACAAAGCACAGCCAATGCTTATCTGTCGGACATCAGGCCTTCTGAACTCGCAAATCCACTACAAAGCGCTCAAACGTGTCTCCTCGGGCATGACAAAAGTTCGGACAAAGGGGTAATGCCCAGATTGTCCGAACTTTTGCCATCTCAGAGTACTCGCGCAGTCACCTGCTCCAGTTCCT
>JASAMZ010001123.1:0-12521 GCA_030248115.1 Linhomoeus sp. GSCO2_2 | reverse complement strand
TGAGAAGCAGCGAGAACACAATGCATTTGCAGGGTGTGTGCGTATCCGTCTTGTAGTCGCATTCATGCACTAATATTTAATCGTGTCTGTGGTTGGCAATTCCGCTGTTCCGTCGGACGAGTATGTGCTGTGTAGGGGGCCAGTTCAAGGCCAAGCTCAGGATGAGGTTCGTGTACACTGGAATCTATGCGACCCTCGACGGCCAATCGACAGTCAATCCAGCAGTAGGCGTTGTTCGAACTGGCTCAACTGCTAAGAGAATTGAAACACTTGACTTGACCGGCCGTTGACCACGTATCACTTGGACAAATACCTGTTGAAACTCCCTATTGGGGTGTTAGGAGCCTATTGAGCCCTGTGCTTTGGACGGAACACACTCGGGGACTCGCAACTAGGCGCTGTACAAGACTGGCAGTGCGGCTATTCCGACTAATGGGTCACAAGTTGGACGACATAAACGAAACGGACAGGATACTTACTGACGCGCCGCGGAATCTTAAGCATGCAGGCCATCCTAATGGTGCCCCGCTTACTCATGTAGGAATACGAACTCCCAGACTAACATGAGCAAGACGTTCTGAGATCTGGACTAGTCCACCACCACTACATTCTATGCACAACTCGACAACGCGAGTGCGAACTCGCCCTGGGACAGAGTGACGACAATGGGCTATTTGTAGCAATAGGTACCTAGTCAGAAACTAGAGTCACAGAGTGACTCAAGCCTCAGAGGCTAGTCTCGTCTCCGCCTTCTTCCTCGTCTCCAGAGCTATCACCCATGAGCGCGTTCAACTGTTGGCCAGCGTATTCCCCTGTTGTACTCTGCAGTAAATCTCCCTCGTCGAGGCGTCTCAAAGGGTAAACAAAGGGTGTTGGCGTCCTCTCCTGCTGCCGCATCATCTCCTCCAGAGACAGTCGAACGTCGGAGGCCGAGGGCCTCTGTGACACCTCCGGGTGGCAACAGGCGTAGAAAAGTTCCACCAGCTCCACCGGTGTGTCATCTGGAAACTCGAACGTGTCCAGGTCGTTCTCCGCCTGCGTTCTCAGGCAGAGTTCAATAGAGTTGTTGTAGGGGATTCGGGAGGCATGATAGAGCGACTGCCACAGTAGGACCCCGAATGACCAGATGTCACTGGCAGTGGAGAACTGCTCCGGCCACTTCAGGTTCACCTCTGGGGCAGAGTAGATGACCTGAAGGTGGGGATTGGCTACGAACGTCTCCTGGCCTCATCAACAAGGGACAAAAAGGTCACACGTCATACCTGGTGTCGATGATCGCTCATCGTGCTGCTGTATCCTGGGCCATCCGTTGCCCAACCAAAGTCAGAAATCTTCAATACGGGAGCGCCTTCGATGGAGCTGCGGACAAGGCAGTTGCTGATTGTCAAGTCGTTGTGGAGCACTGACTCCGCGTGGATTTGCTCCAGCCCACTGGCGCAGTCCTTGACCAACTTCAGAATGCCTTTCAAACTCAGTAGTGATGCACCACTTTTCAGATAACTTTCCAGTTTGCCCTTGACCCTGTTGCGCAAACGAACGCATAGTTGCTGAGTAGACACGATCCAGAATCGGGCGTCAGAAATTGCGTTCTAGCCAAAATGTCATGCCGTGATGTGCCTACAGTTGGAACGGACAATTCTACAACTATGTACCTATGGCATGCGTTTGCACAACACGGCCCAAGTCCATGAGCTCCATAACGCAGCGTCGTCTCTTCCCAAGCTGCACCCCGAGGATGTCGATAACGTTTGGCTGGCCTTTCAGCTTGCTGGCCATGAGAATCTCAGTTGAAAAGCGGTGCAGGTCCGCGGTTGGACCCGGCAACAGCTCCTTTATGGCAGCCGGTCGTCTGCGCTGGCTGCCGTCCATCATCGTCTCAACCAGATTTCCCAGGTAGACCACGCCGAAACCGCCGCGCCCAATCTCGTCCAGAATTTCGACTTCGTCCTCCTTCAGACAGCTGACGACAGCAAGGATCTGCTCGTCCAGGGCTGCAGCGGCGTCCGACATCGCTTTGTGCCGCCTCCAGGCGCAGAAGGCTGCTGTTGAGGCGGCAAACAACGCGACCGCAAACAGTGCAGCACCAGAGCCGACCAGCCACTTGACCCGTCTGTCAGGGGGTGTTGGCGTCTTTACTTCGTGAAGTTGTGGCGCGCTGCACGGCCTTCGAATGAACTCGTTCCCAGAGGGAATGGTGAAGTTGACCGTCACGTTGACGACGAACGTTTCGCCCATTGGCATCGATGCTGAAGTATGCGACCAGCGCATGGAGTCAGTTCGCCGCGAAGTGGATCTGCTGTGCGGCGTCAAACAATGCTCATGTAGCATCCCATTGGGGCAGCGAGTCGCCGCAAACGCGGCGCCATACAGTAGAAGAGGCCTGGACATGCTGTTCGGACAGTCTGGCAGGGTCTTGTTCCATTCTACCACCACAGTAGTTCGAAAAGTGTTGTTGGATCCCAGTTGAACTTCGCTTCTAACCAAGCAGCTGAAGCAACGCAGCGGCGGCAACGGTCTGAACTCAGGCCCGTAGGCATGAATTTGAGAGATCTTCTGCAGAACAACCTGGGATGGGTCCCGGATCTTTGCCAGCGTCGAATGCGGTGGTCTGTTTTGCATGGCAACATTTAGTGGAGGAGCTGCAGGATACTGTTGCAGGAAGGCAGATGTGAGATTATGGTACTCTGAAGAGTTGTCATGCAGCGACACAAAATGAACTCCCCGACGGTTTGATCCAACCCAGTACACTTTCGAATGGCCAGCGGCAATTAGGGCGACATCATTATTGGAGTCGGATGGCAGATCTGTGAGTTGCCGCAAGATCAGCTTGCCCGCTTTGTCAGCCTCAGCAGGTATGTGGCACCAGGCCACCGTATCACCAACAAAGAATACCAATACAACTTTGTCATAGGTCGACAGTTCATAGTCGATGGCGAAGTTGCCACTTGAGTTTGCAAACACGGTGCAATTGAGTTCGTAGAACACCGTCGACTTCTGTGCTGCCGCGAAGAGAGCGAAGCCTCCTCCTGCCATGGGCTCAGACCAGAAGACCGTGTCCAGTGGTGGGTAGCATGCGATGTTGATAGCATTTGTTGGCGCAATGCTAAAGCCGTGCTCGGCGTCCATGGCCACATTCGCGTAGTTTTCGCAGGTCGACGTAAAGAAGTTGTAGTAGATGCTCCCACGGATGTAGTCATAGCAGAAGAGGCAGTTCTCACTTCTGGAAACAATTTCCCTGTTGCATCGAAGTCGACAATGAAGCGTCTCCATTCGCCGGCCCTCCAGTCTGTGATCGCTCCACTCTCATCAACCACGGCAACATACACTGGGTCGACCACTGGCGTGTTGCCCAACTGAATTGGCGGCGAAGCAACACTATTCGAAAGGACCAGAACACGACTTGAAATGGGCGCGCTGTTTTTCATCGCATACTATGCGCTTTCCATTTCAGCAAAAAACCTTGTCGATACAGCTTGTAAATACCTTAATAGTGTCATTTTGACATTTTGATATTTTAATTGTAAACATCTCGAAATTGCGAAATTAGCAACAGAAACGGACATCGACACGTTACTCAGGGCATTCGACTCCATCGAGTGGCACTAACCGTCATACTTGCTTTTTCCGAACACGCAGACTGACAGAGTAACGAACAGACAAGAGCGTCCGTATATATGTTGCAGCCACTTTCCGCAATCCCTCCAGACTGCGCAATATTTCGCGATCTGGAGGGGTACCCTCCAAACTACGCAATATGGCGCGTTCTGAAGGGCTGCCCCTCTAAACAGCGCAATCCTCGTGACAGATGGGGCACAGCAGGCCTGAGCAGGAGGTGAAGTATATAGGGGAGTGCCCAATTCACTTTCAGGTTGCACTAAAACTCTGTCGACGTCGCGCCTGGCAGGTCTCAGCTGAGGCTTAGCGCGACTGGGGGGCTTAGCGCGACCAGCTCACCGGTCGCGTTAAGCCTAAACTTCGACCCGCCAGACTGCGACGCCTACTATACTCTTGGGTGCACCCCCCCCCCCCCCCCATCCCCCCCCCCACCCCCCCCCCCCCCCTCCCCCTGGCCGGTTTGTACTTACACGTATGAGGGGCACCCCTCCAGATTGTGCAATATATATTGCACATTCTGGAGGATTGCGCCGTCCGGATGCGACATACTCGCCGCCCTGGGGGGGGGGGGGGGGGGGGGGGCGAACAAGCTGAGAGTAAAAACTGGGTACCCGATGATGGTTGATTGGCATTGCGTAGTGTGTTGTGCATTTGAGGAGTATATTCAATAGTGCGTCAGAATAGAAAGTTGAGCATTTCTTCGGGGAGTATCGCCGCAGTTACTCGAGTTTTCAAAGGTAGTTTGTGCCATTCTTTTGCAATCGTTGCCTATAAGATTCGTATTGGTGGGTACTGATCCATAAATGGATCAGGAATGTTCGCCGCAGATTCACTTTTGGAATGAAGAGGGTCTAAATGGGACGACGCCCTTTTCTTTTGAGTCACAAATGCGGGCGGTTACGACACCGTTGCTGTAGATTGCAGAACCGCACAGTGAACACTGGACACATCCATGGAAAAATATTGCTTAGTTTTAGGCATTTGAAATTGGCGAAATCTGCCATGTTTGAAAAAAACCTTGAGAATATCCCTAATTTCGTGAATTCTAAAATCTGAAACTGCTGTATAATTACTTGACATACTACGGCCGATTCATCCACGCAAAGATATTTTGAAAAAATATCCCTAATTTCGTTAATTATAAAATCTGAAACTATTTGATAAGTACTTGGCGGACTATGCTCGACACATCCGCGAAACGAAACTTTGAAATTTAAGCTGTTTGAAATCGTCGAAATTTGGGAATTTTGACAAAAACCTTGAAAATATTCCTAATTTCGTTAATTATATTCGCTGAAACTATTTGCTAAATACTTGGCAGACTATGCTCGATACATCCGCGCAAAGAAGTTTTGAAATTTAAGCTGTTTGAATTTGCAAAATTTGGGAATTTTGACAAAACCCTTGAAAATATCCCTAATTTCGTTAATTATAAAATCTGAAACTATTTGATAAGTACTTGGCGGACTATGCTCGACACATCCGCGAAGCGAAACTTTGAAATTTAAGCTGTTTGAAATTGTCGAAATTTGGGAATTTTAGCAATACCCTTGAAAATATCCCTAATTTCGTTAATTATAAAATCTGAAACTATTTGATAAATACTTGGCAGACTATGCTCGATACATCCGTGCAAAGAAGTTTTGAAATTTAAGCTGTTTGAAATCGTCGAAATTTGGGAATTTTGACAAAAACCTTGAAAATATTCCTAATTTCGTTAATTATATTCGCTGAAACTATTTGCTAAATACTTGGCAGACTATGCTCGATACATCCGTGCAAAGAAGTTTTGAAATTTAAGCTGTTTGAATTTTGTCAAAATTTGGGAATTTTGACAAAACCCTTGAAAATATCCCTAATTTCGTTAATTATAAAATCTGAAACTATTTGATAAGTACTTGGCGGACTATGCTCGACACATCCGCGAAGCGAAACTTTGAAATTTAAGCTGTTTGAAATTGTCGAAGTTTGGGAATTTTAGCAATACCCTTGAAAATATACCTAATTTCGCTAATTGGAAAATCTGAAACTATTTGATAAATACTTGGTAGACTATGCTCGATACATCCGTGCAAAGAAGTTTTGAAATTTAAGCTGTTTGAATTTGTCGAAATTTGGGAATTCTGACAAAACCCTTGAAAATATCCCTAATTTCGTTAATTATAAAATCTGAAACTATTTGATAAGTACTTGGCGGACTATGCGCGACACATCCGCGAAACGAAACTTTGAAATTTAAGCTGTTTGAAATCGTCGAAATTTGGGAATTTGACAAAAACCTTGAAAATATTCCTAATTTCGTTAATTATATTCGCTGAAACTATTTGCTAAATACTTGGCAGACTATGCTCGATACATCCGTGCAAAGAAGTTTTGAAATTTAAGCTGTTTGAATTTGCAAAATTTGGGAATTTTGACAAAACCCTTGAAAATATCCCTAATTTCGTTAATTATAAAATCTGAAACTATTTGATAAGTACTTGGCGGACTATGCTCGACACATCCGCGAAGCGAAAATTTGAAATTTATACTGTTTGAAATTGTCGAAATTTGGTAATTTTAGCAATACCCTTGAAAATATCCCTAATTTCGTTAATTATAAAATCTGAAACTATTTGATAAATACTTGGTAGACTATGCTCGATACATCCGTGCAAAGAAGTTTTGAAATTTAAGCTGTTTGAATTTGTCGAAATTTGGGAATTCTGACAAAACCCTTGAAAATATCCCTAATTTCGTTAATTATAAAATCTGAAACTATTTGATAAATACTTGGCAGACTATGCTCGATACATCCGTGCAAAGAAGTTTTGAAATTTAAGCTGTTTGAAATCGTCGAAATTTGGGAATTTTGACAAAAACCTTGAAAATATTCCTAATTTCGTTAATTATATTCGCTGAAACTATTTGCTAAATACTTGGCAGACTATGCTCGATACATCCGTGCAAAGAAGTTTTGAAATTTAAGCTGTTTGAATTTTGTCAAAATTTGGGAATTTTGACAAAACCCTTGAAAATATCCCTAATTTCGTTAATTATAAAATCTGAAACTATTTGATAAGTACTTGGCGGACTATGCTCGACACATCCGCGAAGCGAAACTTTGAAATTTAGCTGTTTGAAATTGTCGAAGTTTGGGAATTTTAGCAATACCCTTGAAAATATACCTAATTTCGCTAATTAGAAAATCTGAAACTATTTGATAAATACTTGGTAGACTATGCTCGATACATCCGTGCAAAGAAGTTTTGAAATTTAAGCTGTTTGAATTTGTCGAAATTTGGGAATTCTGACAAAACCCTTGAAAATATCCCTAATTTCGTTAATTATAAAATCTGAAACTATTTGATAAATACTTGGCAGACTATGCTCGATACATCCGTGCAAAGAAGTTTTGAAATTTAAGCTGTTTGAAATCGTCGAAATTTGGGAATTTTGACAAAAACCTTGAAAATATTCCTAATTTCGCTAATTATATTCGCTGAAACTATTTGCTAAATACTTGGCAGACTATGCTCGATACATCCGTGCAAAGAAGTTTTGAAATTTAAGCTGTTTGAATTTGTCAAAATTTGGGCATTTTGACAAAACCCTTGAAAATATCCCTAATTTCGTTAATTATAAAATCTGAAACTATTTGATAAGTACTTGGCGGGCTATGCTCGACACATCCGCGAAGCGAAACTTTGAAATTTAAGCTGTTTGAAATTGTCGAAATTTGGGAATTTTAGCAATACCCTTGAAAATATCCCTAATTTCGTTAATTATAAAATCTGAAACTATTTGATAAATACTTGGCAGACTATGCTCGATACATCCGTGCATAGAAGTTTTGAAATTTAAGCTGTTTGAAATCGTCGAAATTTGGGAATTTTGACAAAAACCTTGAAAATATTCCTAATTTCGTTAATTATATTCGCTGAAACTATTTGCTAAATACTTGGCAGACTATGCTCGATACATCCGTGCAAAGAAGTTTTGAAATTTAAGCTGTTTGAATTTGTCAAAATTTGGGCATTTTGACAAAACCCTTGAAAATATCCCTAATTTCGTTAATTATAAAATCTGAAACTATTTGATAAGTACTTGGCGGACTATGCTCGACACATCCGCGAAGCGAAACTTTGAAATTTAAGCTGTTTGAAATTGTCGAAATTTGGGAATTTTAGCAATACCCTTGAAAATATCCCTAATTTCGTTAATTATAAAATCTGAAACTATTTGATAAGTACTTGGCGGACTATGCTCGATACATCCGTGCAAAGAAGTTTTGAAATTTATACTGTTTGAAATTGTCGAAATTTGGTAATTTTAGCAATACCCTTGAAAATATCCCTAATTTCGTTAATTATAAAATCTGAAACTATTTGATAAATACTTGGCAGACTATGCTCGATATATCCGTGCAAAGAAGTTTTGAAATTTAAGCTGTTTGAAATCGTCGAAATTTGGGAATTTTGACAAAAACCTTGAAAATATTCCTAATTTCGTTATTTATATTCGCTGAAACTATTTGCTAAATACAGGGTTTTTTCTTTAGATGAGTGTTTTTCGTTCGGCCAGATTTTGTCTAAAACAGCAGCCGATATCGATGAAATTTTAACACAATATTAGAAAGTCTTTGGCATTTTGTATGTTAGGTGCCCAGCGCATTTGGTCTTGTAATGCACAAATTACAGGGTGTCAAAGTTGAGGTCGAAAATCTCACGATCGGCCGACTTTGAAGCACGATAACTCGCACTTGCTTTTGAATTTTTGGACGCGGCAAATTGCATCTGAAAGGCCTTTAAACAAGCTTTAATTTGCCACAAGAACGAACTTTCCACGTTGTCTAACGGCCGAGCTACAACTAGTCAAAATTTCCGATAACGCGTTCTGGAGCGGCGCAGGCCGTCATCCGCTGAGAAAGGCGGCCTCTGACCCATGCTAAGAATTTCGACGCGCTGTAGCTCGGCCGTTAGACAACGTGGAAAGTTCGTTCTTGTGGCAAATTAAAGCTTGTTTAAAGGCCTTTCAGATGCAATTTGCCGCGTCCAAAAATTCAAAAGCAAGTGCGAGTTATCGTGCTTCAAAGTCGGCCGATCGTGAGATTTTTGACCTCAACTTTGTCACCCTGTAATTTGTGCATTACAAGACCAATTGAGCTGGGCACCTAACATACAAAATGCCAAAGCCTTTCTAATATTGTGTTAAAATTTCATCGATATCGGCTGCTGTTTTATACAAAATCGGGCCGAACGAAAAACACTCATCTAAAAAAAACCCTGTACTTGGCAGACTATGCTCGATACATCCGTGCAAAGAAGTTTTGAAATTTAAGCTGTTTGAATTTTGTCAAAATTTGGGAATTTTGACAAAACCCTTGAAAATATCCCTAATTTCGTTAATTATAAAATCTGAAACTATTTGATAAGTACTTGGCGGACTATGCTCGACACATCCGCGAAGCGAAACTTTGAAATTTAAGCTGTTTGAAATTGTCGAAGTTTGGGAAAGCAATACCCTTGAAAATATACCTAATTTCGCTAATTATATTCGCTGAAACTATTTGCTAAATACTTGGCAGACTATGCTCGATACATCCGCGCAAAGAAGTTTTGAAATTTAAGCTGTTTGAATTTGCAAAATTTGGGAATTTTGACAAAACCCTTGAAAATGTCCCTAATTTCGTTAATTATAAAATCTGAAACTATTTGATAAGTACTTGGCGGACTATGCTCGACACATCCGCGAAGCGAAACTTTGAAATTTAAGCTGTTTGAAATTGTCGAAATTTGGGAATTTTAGCAATACCCTTGAAAATATCCCTAATTTCGTTAATTATAAAATCTGAAACTATTTGATAAATACTTGGCAGACTATGCTCGATACATCCGTGCAAAGAAGTTTTGAAATTTAAGCTGTTTGAAATCGTCGAAATTTGGGAATTTTGACAAAAACCTTGAAAATATTCCTAATTTCGTTAATTATATTCGCTGAAACTATTTGCTAAATACTTGACAGACTATGCTCGATACATCCGTGCAAAGAAGTTTTGAAATTTAAGCTGTTTGAATTTTGTCAAAATTTGGGAATTTTGACAAAACCCTTGAAAATATCCCTAATTTCGTTAATTATAAAATCTGAAACTATTTGATAAGTACTTGGCGGACTATGCTCGACACATCCGCGAAGCGAAACTTTGAAATTTAAGCTGTTTGAAATTGTCGAAGTTTGGGAATTTTAGCAATACCCTTGAAAATATACCTAATTTCGCTAATTAGAAAATCTGAAACTATTTGATAAATACTTGGTAGACTATGCTCGATACATCCGTGCAAAGAAGTTTTGAAATTTGAGCTGTTTGAATTTGTCGAAATTTGGGAATTCTGACAAAACCCTTGAAAATATCCCTAATTTCGTTAATTATAAAATCTGAAACTATTTGATAAGTGCTTGGCGGACTATGCGCGACACATCCGCGAAACGAAACTTTGAAATTTAAGCTGTTTGAAATCGTCGAAATTTGGGAATTTTGACAAAAACCTTGAAAATATTCCTAATTTCGTTAATTATATTCGCTGAAACTATTTGCTAAATACTTGGCAGACTATGCTCGATACATCCGTGCAAAGAAGTTTTGAAATTTAAGCTGTTTGAATTTGCAAAATTTGGGAATTTTGACAAAACCCTTGAAAATATCCCTAATTTCGTTAATTATAAAATCTGAAACTATTTGATAAGTACTTGGCGGACTATGCTCGACACATCCGCGAAGCGAAAATTTGAAATTTATACTGTTTGAAATTGTCGAAATTTGGTAATTTTAGCAATACCCTTGAAAATATCCCTAATTTCGTTAATTATAAAATCTGAAACTATTTGATAAATACTTGGCAGACTATGCTCGATATATCCGTGCAAAGAAGTTTTGAAATTTAAGCTGTTTGAAATCGTCGAAATTTGGGAATTTTGACAAAAACCTTGAAAATATTCCTAATTTCGTTAATTATATTCGCTGAAACTATTTGCTAAATACTTGGCAGACTATGCTCGATACATCCGTGCAAAGAAGTTTTGAAATTTAAGCTGTTTGAATTTTGTCAAAATTTGGGAATTTTGACAAAACCCTTGAAAATATCCCTAATTTCGTTAATTATAAAATCTGAAACTATTTGATAAGTACTTGGCGGACTATGCTCGACACATCCGCGAAGCGCAGTTACTCGAGTTTTCAAAGGTAGTTTGTGCCATTCTTTTGCAATCGTTGCCTATAAGATTCGTATTGGTGGGTACTGATCCACAAATGGATCAGGAATGTTCGCCGCAGATTCACTTTTGGAATGAAGAGGGTCTAAATGGGACGACGCCCTTTTCTTTTGAGTCACAAATGCGGGCGGTTACGACACCGTTGCTGTAGATTGCAGAACCGCACAGTGAACACTGGACACATCCATGGAAAAATATTGCTTAGTTTTAGGCATTTGAAATTGGCGAAATCTGCCATGTTTGAAAAAAACCTTGAGAATATCCCTAATTTCGTGAATTCTAAAATCTGAAACTGCTGTATAATTACTTGACATACTACGGCCGATTCATCCACGCAAAGATATTTTGAAAAAATATCCCTAATTTCGTTTATTATAAAATCTGAAACTATTTGGTAAGTACTTGGCGGACTATGCTCGACACATCCGCGAAACGAAACTTTGAAATTTAAGCTGTTTGAAATCGTCGAAATTTGGGAATTTTGACAAAAACCTTGAAAATATTCCTAATTTCGTTAATTATATTCGCTGAAACTATTTGCTAAATACTTGGCAGACTATGCTCGATACATCCGCGCAAAGAAGTTTTGAAATTTAAGCTGTTTGAAATTGTCGAAATTTGGGAATTTTAGCAATACCCTTGAAAATATCCCTAACTTTGTTAATTATAAAATTTGAAACTATTTGATAAGTACTTGGCGGACTATGCTCGACACATCCTGCGAAGCGAAACTTTGAAATTTAAGCTGTTTGAAATTGTCGAAATTTGGGAATTTTAGCAATACCCTTGAAAATATCCCTAATTTCGTTAATTATAAAATCTGAAACTATTTGATAAATACTTGGCAGACTATGCTCGATACATCCGTGCAAAGAAGTTTTGAAATTTAAGCTGTTTGAAATCGTCGAAATTTGGGAATTTTGACAAAAACCTTGAAAATATTCCTAATTTCGTTAATTATATTCGCTGAAACTATTTGCTAAATACTTGGCAGACTATGCTCGACACATCCATGCAAAGAAGTTTTGAAATTTAAGCTGTTTGAATTTGTCGAAATTTCAGAGTTTGCCACAAAATATTTGAAAATATCCCTAATTTCGTTAATTATAAAATCTGAAACTATTTGATAAGTACTTGGCGGACTATGCTCGACACATCCACAGTCTGTTACCTTCCAGTTCGGCGGCTATGCTTTTCAGCTACGCCTGCGCCCACAGTTCGCAAGAGTCAGTCGGCGTCGCCGTCGGTGCGAGGTCAGAAGCTTGGGCTTAACGCGACCGAGTGACCGATTTTCACGCGGGCGCGCGGAGCGCGCCCTCGAAGTTGGATGGTACAGCTCAGCCTCAGCTGCAACTCCGCCCAGGCGCGACGCCGGCCCGAGTTTTAGTGCAAACTGTAAGTGGAATAAACACTCCTCCATTTACTTCGCCTCCTGCTCAGGCCTGCTGTGCCCCTTCCCCTGCTGAGCGCTGGCGACAGCTTTCATTTTGAAGACGGCTGTTGACTGGCTCCAGTCAGGCGATAGCCGTCTCTTCAGAGCAGAAGACGGCCATCGCCTGACGCGCTTCAGGCGATGGCCGTCTTTCTCGCGAAAGAACGGCCGCGGCCTGATCGACCAGGCGATCGCCGTCTGAGCGGCAAATCGCCTGGAAACGGCT
>JASAMZ010001121.1:0-15077 GCA_030248115.1 Linhomoeus sp. GSCO2_2 | reverse complement strand
GGGCGCTTACGAGGTTTTCACTGCCACATAAGCGCCCCGGGGCGCTTACGTGGTGCCAAAGTTTTTCGCCATGATGGCAGTAAAATAGCGGGTCCGACGGGTAAATTACCCGAGAAAGCTTGGAATATTGCAAAAGCATCACATCTCAGACCTATGTTAGGCGAGCTTTAATGATATGTGAATCTGTAAATTGCTCAAATGGCGCATATATGTGGTTTGGCAGAGGTTGAGGAAGCTGTGTAGGTCGCTCGCACCGAGTTACAGGCCCTCATTTTGTTTTGAAGTTCAGTGTAACTGCCCGATGTGATGTCTTTGGGGCTGGAAATTGTCGGTTGGACACTTAGAGAACCTTATAAATGCACAGAAAGCCATAATAAGTCACCAGAACTCTCCTACAATACTTTAGAGCATTTTCCGTTTTAGCGCCCCGGGGCGCTTAGATGGCGCCAATTTTAGGTCGTCTCAGGACCCATTTCAACGTAAGCGCCCCGGGGCGCTTAAGCGGAACAAGTCTCTTTTAAAAAGCGGAGTGGTTTTGAGCTTTGAATTTTTACTGAGATTGTAGCAAGGCCCTTTCCGGTTTCGTGCAGCGTCTTTGACTCTCCTCGCGACTACACTTTTTGGAGTGGTCTTGCTACGCAACGTTGGTATCGCTCGGGTTTAATTCTTTACACCAAGAAAATCATCTTTTCAGACTAAATTTAAAAAAAGACACTGGAAACTAGCGCAAAACTACAGGTTAATTGTGAGCATGATTTGATGTTGGCTTGCAGTGAACTCTTCAGCGATGTCAAAACCGCCGCTCTGCAACGCACGAGTGCCAACATATAACAAACCAAAATCTGCAGTTTTCATCGCGTTTTGGTTACTGTAGCCCTCTCATTGACGTTTTGAAACTTTTTGTTGTCGGATTCTTGCTCAGCAGGTCGAGCGCTTCATTTTGATATGCGATTCGACTAGGTTCTATGAAGTTTTGACTTTTTGCGGACATTACTTCAGGATACTGTAGCGCGCAATTTTTAAAACTTGTTATTAATTCGACGTCACAGTTCGCGAGAGTAGTCCGAGGGCTACCCGTCAACGTGTCGAACTCAACCCAGCGACGTCAGACAAGCGAGTTATTAAGCCCGAAGCAAGCGTGTCGTTTCCAGTTTTTGACGCGTTTTGGTTACTGTAGCTCTCTGTTTAAACTTTTAAAACTTTTTGTTGTCGGATTCGTGCCCAGGAGCTCGAGCGCTTCACTTTGATATGCGATTTGACTAGCTTCGGTCAACTTTTGTCTTAAAACGGACCCCACTCTGGGATACTGTAGCGCACGAGTTTGAAAACTTATTTCAGTTTTGAACACTCAGATGGCGAGAGTAGTCCGAGGGCTACCCGTCGATTTGTCGACCTCAACCCAGCGACGTCAGACAAGCGAGTCATTAAGCCCGAAGCAAGCGTGTCGTTTCCAGTTTTCGACGCGTTTTGGTTACTGTAGCTCTCTGTTTAAACTTTTGAAACTTTTTGTTGTCGGATTCGTGCTCAGGAGCTCGAGCGCTTCACTTTGATATGCGATTTGACTAGGTTCGGTCAACTTTTGTCTTAAAATGGACCCCACTTTGGGATACTGTAGCGCGCGAGTTTGAAAACTTATTTCAGTTTTGAACACTCAGATGGCGAGAGGAGTCCGCAGGCTACCCGACAATGTCTCAAACTCCACCCTACGACGTCAGACGAGCGAGTTATTAAGCCCGAAGCGAGCGTGACGTACGTACGAACGTACGTACGAACGTACGCACGCACGCACGCCGAGCTCTTGATAGGGTTCGCTCGGCTGAGGCCGAGCGAAAAAACCCGGTATGTGTCATGGCTTGTTGTTGTGCAGATAAACTGTAGGCAAGGAACGTAATGTACATACTTCGAGTGAGGCGTTCTGTATGCTGAGCGTGCACTGGTCCCCCTTGAAGGTGAGTCGGACTCTTGACGACTCCTTGATGGGCTGCTCCTCTTTGGACCAGATGATCTCCAATGGGAAATCAGCAGTCCATTGATTCAGTCAGACTTTCTAAACTGGAGCACGTTTACTGTAGTGCACCTCAGGCTCAGGCTGTCCCACGGCGACGCAGTCGAAGCTGATATTGGCTCCTTCGGTGACGGTGAGATTCTTGAGCTGCTTCAGGAAGCGCGGCTTCCTCTCCTCGTCCAGGACACTGCGCGCTACAATGTTGGATGTCGGCAGAGCTATCCCATGCCATTCATCCCCTTCATTGTACCTATCATCTGTCCTATCCCGCATGCATCGGTGGCGAGCACGCTGTACTCATAGGGATAGTGATTGTAAAACCCACATTTGACAGTGAGCCTGGCTTTGGTCTCGGCAGACTGGCCGCTGGGTCCATGCTCCACTCTACAGGAGAGGAGGGCGGAGTCGTCCACCACCGTCTCCTCAATGCGCAGAACGGCCAATCCACTCTCGAAAGTGGTGCGGTAGTCGGCGTTGCCCTCCACGGATAGGCCATCTTTGAACCACCTGGCCCTGCACTGGGCCAGGTCAGGGTGACCAACTCGACAGCGCACTTCCACGCTGGAGCCCTCGTCCACCTGAGTTCGACGTACGTATGTACATACACTACGCTCTCTGTGTACTTGCTACTGAGTAAACATTCTTCACCTGGACGTCTGTCAGGATGTTGATAAAGCGAGGTGGCTGCTGCTCCTGTAACAAGCGAGTGGAACTCTTGGCCACGGCCGGTTTGTGGGGTGGGTTTGCGGGGTGGGGGGGGGGGGGGGGAGGAGGGTCGCTGAGTGGACGGCATGCCGGGTGTTTCGAAGTCCCCCCCTCCCTTCAGCTGCAAGCTGTAGGAAAGCTAGAACGATGAAACTTGGAGATAGTTAGCCTAATGTGTTGACACAACAGACTTCAAATTCCAGCTCCCTAGACCCATTCATGCGGGAATGGGAGCTCGAAGCGCAAAATGGATTACGAACGCTGCCCCTCGAGGAGGACGTGCTCCAGCAGCAGGAGCCGCCGGCGGCTCCCCGAGATGTGATCGGCGAATCAAATTTGGATCGATCGTTCTCGAGCGTGTGACTAGCTACATATGATGATCGTTCAAACAGGATTCGAAAGATCATTTCTTTTCTTAACAGTGCTACAAGTCACATCAAAATAGCTGCGACACAGCACAAGTTGTGACTGCTACAAGCCCCAGTGGGTCTTCAGAAATTGACAAATTTTGCGTTTCGTGCTCCCATTCCCGCGCGAATGGATCTAGGCTGCCGAAATTTGGCGTCGGATGTGGCAACACGTTGGGCTAACTTACATATCTCCAAGTTCCATCCTTCTAGCTTTCGTACAGCTTGCTGTGGATGGGGGGGGGGGGGGGCTGGACTTTCGAAACACTCGGTACACATTATTCAGAGATTGCGGAACCTGTAAGTGGAGCTGTCGAGCGTCACCCTCCAATTGATGTGTCAGACGGACGAGGCGGTCGGTGATCTCGAGATAGCGGCGCTTCAGCTCCCCCACTTTGTGTTCTCGGCCCTCCACTGGACAACACAGCCAATCATCAAAGAGTAGCAGCCAGTTCACAACTCCATATCAGCAACAAAGCACTTAAGCCACTCACACAGAGACTGGGCGACCTGTCCCTCCAAGACGCGAATCTTGTCGTCAACTTGCCTCTGCTGCTGGGAAATGGCTGAGAGCTTTTGGCTGAGATGCTCCGCTTCCTGAGACTTGGAAATCTGCCCACGCTCGGCTTCCACCGAGCCAAGGATTTCTGTCACTTCTCTGATCCAGATCTCGATCTGAAGCATGGAAATACCTTGGATAAAAAGTGACGATCTTTGGCAGTCGGACGACCTCTTCAATGGTCTGTTCGACCATGCGACTGTCCGCCTTCCTTTGCTTCATTCCTTCCCACTGGAGGCTGATTTGACCCAGGCGCTCGGCGAAGTGCTCCGTCAACGTCTTCACGCAGAGTTGAACCTGTAGGGGTTTCCGTCCGGTGATGAAGAGCTTTTGTTGAAGCCTAAGCTAGAGCGCAAGCACAATCAGCGCCACCTTATCAACTTCGAGCTCGGGATCGGCTACAGAGGCCTGTCGAGAGTCGGCCAGCAGCTTCTCGCCTGCAACAGGACTTTTGAGGGCTTCGTTTGGCTGTTCGTGCATGCAGCTATTACACACTGACACTCACCATCGTGCTTGATCCTTTGTAGATTCTGACTGAGTTCCGTCCAAATTGCAGTCATCTGCTCCAGAGCTTGCTGGCTTGGACTGTCCACATTCGCCTTCACCAAAGCCTCCAGGGTGTCGAAGCTGGCCGCCAACTAGAACGAATACTGTAGGTTGATACTGTGGAATGGGTACAATATTGAAATCGGACAAAGATGAATTTTTACAGCGATTGTGCATTATAGCGATAAAAGCAGAAATTTGGACCGGATGGCGTTCGCGCGTGAAGCAGCCGATTTGCAAACGGTCTTTTCTTTTGCGTTGGGTAGGCCTGGCAAGGGGGCAGGGTGGAAGACCAATGGGGTGGGGTTGGGTTTTTTTTTTCACGCAATTTTGTTCCGTGTAAGCACCAAGGAAGTGGAGGAAAAAGCGCGCGCGGGAATTTTATTGGCGGAAGAGGTTGGAAATTCAAAATTTTAAATTCAAAAGTACTGGAAAATGGCTAGGCAGGGTAGAACTCGACAAGTGATACGTGACACTCCTTGAGTGTCAGATAGGCACTCCGCGTGATTGCGCAAGTGACGCGTTGGAGCAGGCTGTACTGACGACGATGAGCGCAGGCTGTACTGACCGCTGACTGTCTAGCCACTCACAATGTAGAATGCCAGCGGCGCCCCAATTCTACAGGCGCGCCTTATCTACGCTACACAGCGGGGGATCTCCCGCTGGGGTGGACGGCGTCGGTGCTACAGTACGATGCTCCTATAACTCTGTTCGATTGCGCGTGCGTAGACGCCTTTCTCCGCGCGTCTTATATGGACGGCGTACTGAAGGCGCAGCAAAATCAATGGCGGACGGTATTTTCGGAATTTTGCGAAATTTTGCAGTCTCAGAGCGTGAGTATGCGGGCGCGCGTCATATCGGAAAGGCTTCGAAATACTTATCAAAAGTATCCACTCTTTTACTCTTCCACTTTAAAACACTCACAAACCATTCTGTATTAATAAAACAACTCAACTTTTTTAAAACAGTTTGTTTGATTCCGGAGTCGAAAAGTGCGATTTTCGCGTTTCGGCGTCTGTAGCGCTCGAAAGCGACGCCGGATCGTTCCAAAAGCGGTTTCAAACGATTCTGCGCTTAAATCTGGTCTAGAAAAGTGTTTTTGACAAATGTTCGGAGCTACAGTATCCCTGCCGCGTCCGTTTGAATTTTTGGTTTGGGTGTCGGAATTCTTTTTTTCGCGATATTATACTCAATTTCGGGGTTTTCGGGGGCGCAAATTTCGAATTTAGCATTGGCTTAGCGGTTAGCTGATGTTTGAATGCACCTATGACGAATTTGTATAATACCGTACCCCAAGTGCAGTATTTCGTTTTCGGGAGTCAACAGGAAGTTGGGGTGTTGTATGTCGATTCTGGGGTTTTCGACACGGCGATCACGAATTCGGCATTAGTTTTGCGCTCCGATGTGTCAAAAGAGGCCACAACAACGGAGGAGTCACTATGCGTAGGTGTTCAAATTTGTGGAGTATACTTCGTCCCCCGGACGACTTGCCCGGTCCTACATTGTAGCCATGGGTTGCTGTACCTCGATGTAACAGCTAAACTTGCCTTGGTGCAAAAGTTAATCTGCCTATTCGTCAACCGCTTCTCTGTCATTCGACCGTTAGGGTGTTGATAATTGATGTAGAATGTAGCCTTAGGCTGACCTCGGCGGCCCTCTTGTGGAACTGCTGGTAGAGGCTTCCCAGCTGTATTCGGCGCTCGATCAAGGCCTTGACCCTCTGCCAACGGTCGTAGAACTGGGACACTTCCCGACTGAGAGGCTGACCCTCCAGCTGCTTGGACGCCTCCAGCTGGGCGAAGGCCTCAGGCTCCTTGTGCTGCAACGAACAATTGATTCTACTCTGTCTGTAGGATTCTACTCTGTCTGAAACGAACAATTGATTGAATGATTGTATGTATGCCCGTGACAATTGTACCTGTTAAAGTGACTACCCGAGTTCAGGGAGAACCCAAGTACTCGGGTTCTCCCTGGTTATTAAGTGAGAACCCGAGTTGATGGAGTTAGTGAGAACCCGAGTAGAGTGGCCGACAAGCTGCGTATGACTGAGGGCGCGCGTGTGAGGCCGATGAAACTGTAAGGGGCGGCCCCTCCAAACCGCGCAATCTCTGGTCGGCGAGGCAGCGCTAAAACTCGGCGGGCGTCGCGCCTGGCGGGTCGAAAACTGAGGCTTAGCGCGACCACCAACTTCAGGGCGCGCCCCGCGCGCCCTGAAGTCGGTCACCGGTCGCGTCAAGCCTAAGCTTCGACCCGCCAGACTGCGACGCCGACTGACTCTTGCGCACTGTGGGCGCAGGGCGAGCCTAAGCACAGCCTGAATTCAAAGGAATATACAGCTGTCAAAGACACATAATCCTAATGTAAACTGGACTTCCTCAAATTATGTTACAAATGCTTTCCCCATATTAGAAGCTGCTATAGCAGATTGAAAGCGGCGATTATTTGTCCACTATGTAACTTGGTAGGTTTCATTGTACTGCGGTGGCGCGGCGCCCTCGGTCGAGCGCGCCCTGCCGCCCGCCGCCTCTCTACTCGGGTTCTCACCAACTGCATCAGTGAGAACCCGAGTACTCGGGTTCTCACTAAATAACCAGGGAGAACCCGAGTACTCGGGTACCCGAGTACTCGGGTTCTCCCTGAACTCGGGTTCTCCCCGCGACATATCGATTCTACTCTGTCTGAAACGAACAATTGATTCTACGCTGCCCACTAAGGATAAGAGCCACCAACATGTAGTGCAAACACCAACCAACCATGATTTCCGACACCATTTGCTTGTGCCTGTGGACGAAGTCAGCGGCACTTGGCAGATTGTTGCCCATGTCTCTGAAACGATCCACTCCATTTGAGAACAGAGACGGACGACGCAAATGATACAAATCACGATCACGAGACAAATTGCTATCTCTACATACATACCTACCTACATGAGTCCATATCTACCTGTGTATTCGGAGAAGGGCCTCAGGGCCCTCGACCATCCAGCGTACGAGTCTATCGAACTCTTCTCTGAACTTCCTCTCGGCCTGGTGGGCCCTTGACAACAGCTCGCCCTCCAGACCTCCGCACCTCTGCTCCAACTGGGACAGCTGCAACAACGAGAACACACACACATATACCGTGCAAATATGTACCAGCTCACGCACAATGGCGACAACTGCAAGACAGACAGCAGCCAACTTTGTCCCTGACGCCTTTCGTTCCTGCATCTGTGGGTGCAGCAGCAGCAGAGTTGAGAAGGCTTCTGCCCTGCTGGAGTGGCATGTCCACGATTCGCCTGACCTCTCCGGCTAGACGCTGCGCCTCTTCCCCTTCCGCCCTCTTCAGATCCGCTTCCATAGAGGACAGGCCCGTCAGAGCCTGCCGTTTGCATGTCGATGTTGTATACAACAGTGAGCCGACCATGATTGCAACAAACATTCACTCATTCCATCAGTAGCTGCTGGCTGACCTTGTCAGCGGCGCCGAAGAAGGGGCCTGCGAGTCGGAGTAGCTGTCGACGCTTCTCCAAGTGGCTGACAAGGCCCTCGAACTGCTCTGCCAGGCCCTGACAACGTTGGCGTATGTCCGTCTTCTCCTTCGACTCGGCCACCCCCTCCAGGGACGCTAGGACGCGAGTCAGTGTGGATCGGTAGGCCTGCAGACGTTTTGGGAAAGGTCTTCAAAGCCGTGAGACAAGCAGACAGCAAGTGAGTGGACGAACCGAGGCCTCGTACAAGGTCCTCTCCACTTGTTGGAGGAGGTCTCTGGCCTGCTGCTCTGAGCGTCCCAGTTCCAGACTGCGAATGGCCGACTGGTTTGACTTCAGCCACTGCTCTATGGCTCGGATCTCCTCCCACAGGGCCAGCGTCTGACTGCTCACCTCGAACTTCGACCTGCAGGGGGATGGAAATTGACAGAACTCTGAGAATTATTTATGGTATTGAGGCGTCGGCGCACTTGTTCTCTTCCCAGAGAGCCTGCAGCCGTTGGGCGTGGTCTGCCAGCGCCAGCATGACCTCCTCGATGCGCTGACACTTGTCGGCCACTTCCCTGGGTCTCTCGGCGTTGTCAGCCATCGCTCCCAGGATCCGCATCTGACTGATGATCGACTGCCCACTGTCCATCGCCTTGGCCGTCAGCTCCACCAGCTCTGTGACACGCACATGGATTCACTCTGCGGTACGTTCTTGCGCCTGAGCTCTATGCTAAACACTGTCGACAGGCGGCCCCACCCTTTCTACTGCGATCCAGTCTGTCAAAGAGGTTCTGCACGCTGTCGGTGGAACCGACGCCTAGGCCCTTGTTGACCAGGCCATCGAACACCTTTACTGCCTCCGTGTGCTAGAGAGAAGTGTGATGGTGGGCTGTTGATTGGTCTTAGGAATAAAGAAAAGAAAGATCTATGTTACAAATTTACCTGATCCACGAAACCGAAGAAGCTAACAGCCTCCTCTAGCATGTGACCTCGCAGCTGCAGCTGCCTGTTGAGGTCTTTCCAGGCAGAGCCTGAATGGTCATCTTGTTGTGTTAGATGTAAGTACCTACATAGGTACCTCCGAATGCGTGTACACAAAAGGTACACACAAAAGCCTCCGAACAAATCAATGCAAGAGGCTGAAGAAAGCCACCTAGGCTGTCGGCCATGGCTTCGTAGACGGCCACGTCCGGCTCTTGCTGCTCCGTGACCAGCTTGTCTGCTTGGGCCAGCAGCTCCTCTATCTGACTCTGCTTCGCCTGAACTTTTATACCGTACTCCAGCGTTTCATACAATACCACAATGCATTGTTGTATAGTTGTATAGTATGTTATAGTATAGCATACTATACTATACAACAATTCCTTGGGCATTTGTTGTACAATACTATACTATACAACAATTGATGCCAGATTTGGCATACTATAACATACTATACAACAATTCGATCCTATACAACAATGGATTGTTGTATCAAATTGCGGAGTTGAATGCGTCAAAATGGCGCATGTACGGCTTCCAAAACTCAAATATGGTTACAAATCCTGTGTTTCTGTGGTGGTTTGGCTCGATTGGAGATTGATTTTGCACTGTATTGTACAGCCATGCTTAATTTTCGCGTCTGAAATCTTGCACGCAGGTGACATTATTCGGTCATTTCCAATTTGCCATACAACAATTCGTATTGTTGTACAATACAACAATTGAAATTTTGAAGGCATACTATGCTATACCATACAACAATTAATTTCTGAGAGTTATACAATACTATACTATACAACAATGCAAAATTCTCGGCCAATACTATACCATACAATACAACAATTGAAATGAATTGTTGTATGAAACGCTGCCGTACTCTGCCTGCTTTGCTTTGCTACAGGCCTAACAACACGCCACATGCACAACTGCAGTTGGTGCATGGGCCTGTACCTTGAGCTTGCCCATGAGCGTGGTGTGAAGATTGTGCAGCCTCAAGGCCTCCTGGGAATTGGCCCCCACCTCGAGCATTCCAGGGGTCATTTCATCGATTCGCAGATGTACCCAATTGCTACTCTGCAACACAGCAAGAAGCTTATTCTGTTGGCAACGCGAGGTTGCACATTGCACAAACCACGTCAGACATGGAGGTCTGTGCGTTAGAGTTCTAAGAATTCGTGTACCACCTGAGATGCACAATTGCAACTCTAGAGTAGTGAAATGGCTATCCGACCTTCAGGACGGCGATGATGATGCGCGTGGCGTCTCCGCTCTTGATGGCGATGGTGCTGACCGTCGTGGTCGGCTGCCTGACCGCCGACGACACCTTCTCCTCCGCCACCATCCTGCCTGCCTGCCCTTTCTGACAACTTACCTACCTACTACGCACACTCGCTCTTCTAGTCTTGTCGACTGTACAACACGGTTGGGGGGACTAGGGATCCCAAAGATCCAGATAATAACACGCGACTGCTGCCGGCTGGCAGTGGGAGTGAGAACGAGCGAGCAGCGCGAACTCTTTGGCGCTATCTTTCGCCTTCGCGCGCCGACGCCGCCGCCGCAGAAGCAGCAACAGCTGCGACTCACTGCGGCGCCCCCGTTGCTTCTTTGGTTTTGCGCCGCTAGGTCGATTGGAAGGGGGGGGGGGGGTAGGCGGCGCGGTGCAGCTGTTCCGTCGACATGCCTCCCACTTGCCTCCTCCTGGCGAATGGCTACCAGCGCCCCCCCCCCCCCCCCCCGCTCCCAATGCATTTGGCGGGAACGGAAGGCTGCAAGATGTTTGGCTTCTCACACGTTATGTAGCGTCAGGATTCCAGGAATAGCCTCGTGCGACTTCGTTTTGTTATTGTGAGGCAAATACTGTTGGATCTCTGAAAAGAAGGTGAAAGTTTGTAGCAGTTTATTTCAAATCGTCGTTTCATTCAATCTCAAATTAGTCGGAATGGCAATTGGCAAGCACCAAAATTGAATGATTGTGCCGTGACTCGCAAAATTTCGAACGTTAGACTCAAACCACCGCAGCGTGTTGCGCGCGCCGTGTGTATACCATGACGACAATACCAGCAGAGTGAGACCACTTATCCCAAATTTCCACCCCCCCCCCCCCCCCCCCTTCTCTCATCTCTAAATGGGGCTCGTGGATTGCGCAGAGGGAAAGATGCAGAGTTACGATAACGGTCGATTTGGTGCGGTGACGTCAGCAGCGTGGCGTGGACCGGACCCCCTATCTGTTCAAGATACCTTCTAGAAACCAGCATAGAAACACCATCATCAATCTGTGCTGACAAGTGACTGTCCATCCAACTAACTACCAGTCCAGAGTTCTGTCGTGTCATCAATTTATTAACACTACATAAGTTGTGTATTGTTGACCGTCATGCTTACTGAGACTTCTATTTTGTGCCTCCTGGCCCTGAGCTGTGTGGAGAACGTCCCTTCGCAGAAGAGATTCGACATAGTAGCGCCCAATTTCCACGAAAGCGTTGAAGGTGAGAGACATTGAGGAGAGAGGTTGGCAGTGAGCGTTGCCTTTCTCTAGCGAACATGAGAATACCAGAATATGCTGTTTCAGCCGTCCAAGTCTCAGGAAAAGATCAACTCGTGCTGGGAGAGCAGGAATTCGTGGAGACGGGCTCGCTGGAACCTGTGGCCAAGCGTGAGTTCACCTACACGTACTTATGTATGATGGTGTTTGTATTACGCGGCGGACAAGTTACGGTTCGTTCACAGAGTCCTTCTGGAGAACCGAATAAAGGGGAATTCGCTTCCATATCTCGTTCTTTCACTTGCATCTTTATGTAATTATGCGATTTTGCCTCTTCTGTAGTTTCATAAATCCGGGAATGCCATTTCTTCATTCGTCATTTGCTGGAATTATTCCAGAATCATTGTTTCTTTGCCTATTGATGTAATCATTCTAATCCACCTTAGAGAGACATGGTGCAGCAAGCGTCTTCCTTCGTTGTCATTGCAGACATCATGGTGTCAGGAGAGGGTTCGCGGGTGGACTGTCGCCTGGTGGCCAAATCCTTGGACTTTGGCTACTCGGCCCAGATTTCCGGAAGGGGCCACCGATTCTACAACTGCCCCTGCTGGTTCATGCGCCTGCTGTTTCAGAAGGGTCCCAGAGGCATTCCAGACTTCATGATCTCTGGCAGGGGCCATCAGTTCATCGGATGCCGCTCCAAGTGGCGCTTCTTCAAGTGGTTGTAGTAGGCAGTTTGCCTTGCGTGGGGGGATGCGACCATTGTCAGTTGGCCAGGAAATTTTGCGTATCTAAAGTGTGCGTCAAGCAAAGTGTGCTCTCGCTGGAGGATTGACCGTAGAGTCTGTGGCGTAAAACAACCGATTTCTGTCTTCTGTCACGAAATGCGCATAGGTATGCATGTGCGTAGTGCGTACACAGGATGCCGTCCTGTACTGTCTGCTGTCATGAAAATACGATGTCGCGTGCTACGAGTTCGTCGCGAGGTGCTGATGAACTGAATATTCTGGCAAATCACCCACTTGACACTGCACTATTGCTTGCTTAGTGTAGTTGACCGTTGATTCTACGATGCGTGTTGCTGAATTCGTGTGTGTACTTGTGGAATGCCGTCAGTAGTCGCGCGTCTCAGCTTCGAGGTAATTCGTAGTATTGTACGTAGTAATTCACTGCAACTCAAGTTCAGTTGACTTGTTATTCGTCCTGACTACAACCACGCCTCTCCAATCCTTCCCCTCCCTTCCTCAGCACCTCGCATTCCTCGGCACGTCTCACATCACCTTATTGAGGTAGTCCCTGCAGTAAGCCTTCGGTAACGAACCAGAGTTGAACCAGTGTGAACCAGTGTTTAAAGTAACGTAGACGGTGAAGCGCCGGGCCTTCCGGCGTACTTTGCCTTTCGTCGAACTCTGGGTTAAGTTCTCGGTATGAAGAATCAACTGTAAGTCCAGTAATCGAAGCAAGACGAGACGGAAACAAGACGATGAATCAAGGTGAGTTCTGAACGAGTCCACCCCTTTTAGTGAATGAGTCCACCCCAAATTCTGAATGAGTCCACCCCAAATTCTGAATGAGTCCACCCCAACTTCCGAATGAGTCCACCCCCAATTCTGAGCAGGCGCGCCCAGCGGCGGTGCCCCCCCCCCCCCCCGCCCCCCCCCCCCCCCCCCCTCCCCCCTTGCAGAGAATCGTCCGACGCACAAGTGTGGCTTTCAGCACTGCAACGCCGACGCGCTATTGTGTCGCAAGTGCTAGCAGGGAAGGGGCTCAGCCGGCCTGAGCAGGAGGTGAAGTAGATGGAGGAGTGTTCACCCCACTTACAGTTTGCACTAAAACTCGGCCGGCGTCGCGCCTGGCTCTTGTGAACTGTGGGCGCAGGACGAGCCTAAGCATAGCCTGAACCTCTAAAGTAATTTAAAGAAACAATGAGACGGTCATTTGCTGAATCATGAGAGAAATATAGTTTAAATACGCAAAAGAAAGCAAAACAAGCTTTGCCTAAAAACTGTGGCACCACGTTGGCATCAGTGTAAACTTGAGAGCGTATGCGCGATAATGTGCACTGGATAGTGAAGTGCCGCTAGACATTTAGTCGACAATCTGGTGGGGTATCGCCGCAATTGGTTTTGGATTTGCTCGTGGTACCTGATCCACATATGGATCAGAAGATTCGCCGCAGGCACACTTTGCGCTAATAATTGTGGCAACTGATCCATTAATGGATCAGAGAAATTCGCCGCAGGCACACAGTGCAATAGAAGCGTCTAAATGAGACGACGCCCTATTGAAAATGGTATACATGGGACGACGCCCTGTTGAAAAGGGTATAAATGGGACGACCATACGTGTAACCGGGGGGGGGGGGATATGGGGGGGGGGGGGGTAAGCCCCCCCCCCCCCCCCAGCCGAAAGTGTACCCCCCCCCCCCCCAGGTACCCCCCCTCCCGCCTTCATCAAAAGACCCCCCCCCCCCCTAGAATTTCAACCAGGCAAGTCGTCCGGGGGACGCAGAATACTCCACAAATTTGAACTCCTACGCACGGTGACTCCTATGCTGTTGTGGCCTCCTGACACTCCCAATCGGAAAACTAATGCCGAGTTCGTGATCTACATCACAGAATACCCCAGAATCAACATACAACACCCCTAACTTCCTATGGACTCGCAGAAACGAAATTCTGCTGTTGGGGTATGGTAGCATGCGATTTCGTCGTAGGTACGTTCAAACATCATCTAAGAGCTAAACGAATGCCAAATTCGTAATCAACGCCCCCGAAAACCCCAAAATCAAGTATAATATTGCCAAAGTCGACCCGACACCCAAAATTCAAATGGACGCGGCAGGGTTACTGTAGCTCTGAAAATTTTTCAAAAACACTTTTCTGGGCCAGATTTCAACGTAGAATCGTTTAGAACCACATTTGGAACGATCCCGCAACGCATTCGGGCGCTACAGACGTCGAAACGCGAAAAGCGCAATTTTTGACCCCGGAGTCGAAAAAGTTCCACCAATATAACTTTTTTGTGTCTCAACCTATTTTCTCCGTTCATGGCTCATTCGATAGAGGACATCTGGGAAGGAGCACCAAAAGCAGTCTCGCGGCTCTAGCTGCTACCTATCGCGCACAGCAGACCGTCAAAGTCGGAAAACGACGAAAATTGGCGAATTTTTCAAATTTGGCGCCAAAATGGGTCCCGCAGCGATCCAATTTATTTTTTCCGTGTTCGGCACTATCGAGGGCTACAACATATCAAAAGATAGTATATACCATTATATGCAACTTTTTCGAGTTGTACCTTGTTTAACCCATTTTTCAGTACTTTGAAAAAATTAATTTTTGAATTTCCCGCCAACGGAGTCCCGCAGCGTGACCCGTTTGGTTGTGCATACCCTGCCCCCCTACCCAACGCAAAAGACCGTTTGGAAATCGGCCGCTTCAACTGCGAACGCCGTTGACTCAAAGTTTCTGCGTTTCGCGCACAATCGCTATATATTCCACACTTTTTTTTTGTGGAGTATAAAAAATTTTCGCCTGCGGCGTTAAAAATCGCAAAAATTTTGCCTGCGGCGCTTGAAAATAGCAAAATTTCGCCTGCGGCGCTATATTTTGGACGTTTTTTTTTAACCAAAATTAAGCGATTTTTGGCACTTTTTGGCCTATTTTTGTCAAAATTTTTAGGTCATTTGACCCCCTCCAGGGGCCTCAGACCCCCCCCCCCCCCCCCCTCCCTGAGGGGTCCTATACCCCCCCCCCCCCGACCCCCCCCCCCCCTGGCCGGTTGGCGCTTACACGCATGGGGACGACGCCCTATTCTTTTGGGCTTAGTGCTCGATACATCCACACAAAGATACGTTGAAATTTAAGCTGCTTGAAATTGTCGAGATTTAGAAATTCTGACAAAAACCTTGAAAATATACCTAAATTCAGCAATAC
>JASAMZ010001119.1:0-23405 GCA_030248115.1 Linhomoeus sp. GSCO2_2 | reverse complement strand
TCAAATTCACTGTTGTTGTTTCCCCTGTTGTTACTGGCTGCTGCTGCTAGCACTGCTTCATTTGTACGAAACTGAGTTATTTGCACTGTTCATTTTGAGTTGAGTTGGTAGTTTTCCTCGTTCCCCTGTGCCCCCCCCATCCCTTTACACCTGTGTGTGTCCCCCCCCTCACTACTCCTAGTCCACAGTCACTTTAAATTCAACCTGGTTTCCCCTGTGGTTGCTGGCTTATTGCTAGCACTGCTTGACAGTGCATTAGTACTGTCAGTCATTCTGAGTAGTGTTGATATCCTATTTGTGCTGCCCTGAGCTACACTTGTATTGTGTCAGCTAATCTGGGCAACACTGCACTGATTTTCACCGCACAACCTCTCTGATCATCCTCAGTCCAACATTTGCTCCCCTGTGGTTACAGGCTTGTCACTGCTAGCACTGGATCCATTCTATGAGACTGCACCAGTCATTGTCCATGCTCTGCCCTTTACTACGCCAACTACCTGTTCACTCTCAGTGTTACCTCTGTTTCCCTTGGTTGCTGGCTGACCATGGCTAGCACTGCCTCATTTGTATGACACTGTACTACTTTGCATCCTCCATTAGGTGTAGAGTTGACCGCCTATAGGTGCTGTCCTGTGATACCATGCTGTGCAACTCAGTATTGCTCAGTCTTCACTACTTCTAATCTCTGCCCACTCTCAGTCCAACCTTTGTTTCCACCTTGGTCGCTGCCTTGTCACTGTTAGCACTGGTTCAATTGTATGACAGTGCATCAGTTTTATCGTTCAAAGTAGAGTTGGCAGCCTATATGTGCTGCTCATGATCAATCAATGACCTGTGATCAATCAATAATATCACTTGATGATATCTTGATGACCATATTTCTCAACTAAGCAGCACCAAACATTGATATATCTAGCCACACCATTTTAGTGCAGTGATAGTTGTACATAATGTGCATTGACTGTGCTCAGCATTGTGCACACCCCTGATTTGCAAGGAAATAAAATGTACCTAACAGACAACAGATTAACGCACCACCTAACTAGTACTGTTATGTACAGTTAATTGTTCAATGCTGACAGCATAAGCAAATATGGCTGATGCATCACTAGTTGGCACAGGTGGAGAGTGACAGCACCGGTAACTCCCATGATAGAAAGGCAGTCCCTCACAAGATGTTGAAACAGTTTACAGTGATTCACCACTGATGACAAAAACGAACACCACTGACGCATCACTAGTCGGCACTGGTGGCGAGTGAAAGCACTGCAGTATCAGTGGCGTCAGTGCATGTGTAGTGCTGGGTGTCTCACGATGATGTATTGTCATGTATCACTGTGCAGCACTGGAAACGACCAGTGCCCACCGTTGACAAGGCGATCATTTCCAGTGCGGCCAGTGACATAAGCAGATGCCCCATTGCCGGACACATTGTCGCAGTGCTGTGTCAGCGCTAGCACTGGTATTTTTCCGTTGGATGCGATGATCTTCCAGTGCTGGCCAAATCGTCCACTATCACCTCCAGTCGGTTATTCCTTCCTTCAGCCGGGCGGGGGGGGTGGGTGGTTTATGGTATTCCCCCCTGTGGGTGTTGGGTTTTTTTTATAATATTACATTACCCCTAAAACCCGCGCCCGGGGCGCTTATTATTTACTATTTGACGAGGAGGTGGGGGGAGGGGGGGGGGGGGGGGGGGGGGGGGGGGGGGGGGGGGGGGGGGGGGGGGGGGGGGTGTTTGTTCCTCGGCGCGCCCGAGGGGGGGGGGGGTGATGTGGGAGTGGGAATGTGTGTGTGTGTGTGTGTGCGTGTTTCCGTCGCACGGAGGTAGAGTGAGGGACATGTGTGGAGGAGTGGAGTGTGTGTCGATGAGTGCGGATCCGATGTCCGTTTCTGTTGCTAATTTCGCATTTTCGAGATATTCGCAATTAAATTTCGAAAATGTCGAAAATCGACTTTTTTATCTGATGCGCTAGACGCGAAATTTCTTCAGAAATGGAAGGAGCATGGACCGCGGATAATTTGTAACACAAAAGAAATTTTTTGCAAATGTGGAATTTAATAGAAATACGCGAATATTGGTCAAAATTGCATAAATTGACTAAAATACAACGTCATTTATTGACGAATGTGAATGCAGAAATGGAAAGGTCGTATGCCAATAAGGATTTGTGACATAGTTTTGCAGTTTTTAAAAATTGCAATTTCGAGATATTTTCAATCAAAATACGGAAATGTCAAAAATCGACTTTTTCACCTGATGGTATAGCGGCGAAATTTCTTCAGAAATGGAAAGAGTATAGACTGCGGATAATTTGTAATGCAAGAGAATTTTTTGCAAATATGGAATTTAATAGAAATGCGTGATTATTTTTCAAAATTCCATAAATCAACAAAATAGAACATCGTTTTTTGACGAATTAGAACGCAGAAATGGTAAGGCCGTATGCCAATAGAAATTTGTGACGTAGTTTTACAGTTTTAATAAATTGTAATTTTGAGATATTTGGAATTAAAGTTTCAAAAAATGTTAAAATCGAGATTTTCGTCTGATGGCCAGAACAGCTGTTTATTGATGAATGTGCACTCGGAAACAGAAATGCGTACGCTGAACACAGGAATTCGCTCGCACCAAACTTTTGGCAAGTTTTTTTGTTGGATGTGACGTTTTCACACAGGTAGGAAACATCAGATAAACGGCGTCGTATCATTCCGATAACATATAGCGAACGCGGCGATATCACTGAGCTTCAGATCAGCTGTACAGACAACCGTATCGTGGGGACAGCTGCACTTGGCATTAAGGTACACATTCTCAAGACACTTTCTCCAGATGCGGCTAACGCTGTGTACAAAATTCACGGCACTGTTCACCAAGATTTGGCAGACGCAAAGTATAGGTTGAACTTTTTACACACACAGCTTGTTTCAACCTTCCCCTAGGAGGGGCGCTTATTGGAGAGGGGCGCTCATTCGAGGGGGGCGCTTATTGGAGGATTTACGGTACCTCTGGCGCCTCGACCTCTCGAGACTGTTGGGAGTGGACTGGTTCGCAACCCCCCCCCCCCCCCCCCCCCCCCCCCCCCCCCCTCCCATTCTGTTAGTTGCACATCGAGGCGCCTCACAGTACCTACATACAATCTACTTCCTATTCAATTAACTGGTTGAAACTGTAGCTGCTATGTAGGTATGTAGGTGCTACGTAACATTTCTAAGCGAATCTCGTAGTTCGAGGACTCACGACCCCAGTTCCCAACTTTCTATGTCTATGTTGACTTCACCAGTCACCGTCACTTCAGCGACACATCCGCTAAGGATCGTGAGGCTCAGTGAAACAACCACCAGTGAGCAGAACTGTGGCATTGTGGCAGTTTGCCGACGCTATAGATCAGCCTTGGTTAGACACATACTTAGACTGAAACACCAGAAATAGTTGCAGTAGGTAGTAGGCAGACATGTACGGTATGTGCTGCGTAACGTGAATATCTAGTATGGTAAGCAGCACAAATTCAAAGGGCGGAAGGCCGCTTTGACAAATACAGTTCTGAGACTTGCGCCTTTGTGAAACCGCAAACTCGTCAAGCTTTTCCCCCCGGCCTCAGCCGGGACAGCAGTATATATCAAGAGAAGAGCCGTATATGTATATGTATCCCACACCCAGTTGCGGTACTCGAATGAACAAGGATACTGTCTGTCTGTAGACCGACCGACAGTAAGCGTGATCGCTCAAAACTCACCTGAGCTAGAACAAATTTCCAGTCTCATTCAGCACCGCCAGAGTCAAAATCTCCAAACAAGAAAATCGAGCTACATTATCTGTGTTTCAGCGTCAAGCCTTCTGGGCCAACAAGGGCAGCGTTCCCATTTCTGAATGCATCGACGCTGCACGGCAAACGAATAACAGAAGAGAACTCAGTTCGGTTCACGGTACGCATGTGACACAGCAGAAATTCTTGAATAACGCGCAATCAAACAAGCTTTCTTTGTGCTTGCTTCTTAATATCTAAGCAACCTACTGAAAAATCATACTTTTTGGCAGGTGTCTGTCTAGTTCACTCCGCTCTGCCCTTCAACATTCGCCACAACTGCCAGCCTGGATCAATCACAATTTGGTCTTTGTTCAACTTCGGGTCTTCGTTGAAGAGTCGGCACAGACCGCTCGAAGGTTGATAGGCGAAGGAGAAACAGTCTTGGCGTTCGCTGCACCCTTTGGCGCAGTGGACAACCTTATGAGCAGTCGATTGCTTCAGCGCAACCACACCCCAATCTATTGACAAGTTGTTGCCAATTAGTAAGAGAAAACACTGGCTGCAGACGGCTGAAGTATGGACGGCAATGGTTTGACTCTGCTGTTTTAAAGAGAAGATAGGTATTCATCATTGGAATCTGTGAGGTGCAACTACGTACGTGTGTCGCAGTGGGCGCCTAGGTAGCCAATGTTGCAGGAACAGTTGTAGTAGCCGGTCTTCTGTTCGCAGATGCCGTGTGCACAGGGACTGGAGTCGCACTCCACGATCTCTGGAGTTGAATCGAGGTGGTATGGCCTTTAAAGCACAAGCCATCAAAGCACAATATGACTGAATGGGACAAACAGAACATAGCCCTACCTCTTTCACAGCGCTCTCCAGTGTATCCGGCCACACATCGGCAAGCATATCCCTTCGGAGCTGCCTCACAGACGCCGTGCACACATGGATTGGACTGACACTCTGTCTGCTCTGAATAAGTGATACTTGCGATGTTAACTACTGCAGGTCACAGTGCACGAAGAATCACATTGACAAACCACTCACGAATTCCACAGGTAGTGGCACAGTCGCACTTGAAGGGAGTGGGAGAGACTGGACAATCTAAAAGATGGAAATTAATGGCATAAACAAATCTCGCAGAGTAATAAATATGAAATTGAGATGACATGTGCAATAAGAATCCCAAGGTTTGACTCACTGGAGTAGATTGTCTTGCAGCTGTTGAAGTTCTTGGGTCGAACCATGATCCTTGAATTCCTGGCAGAGAAGGTGCGGCCCTGCCAAGTCTCATAGGTGATACCCTTGTCAGTGTCAACAGTGCAGCCGGTGTCTGCTGGATAGGGCCCATTCAAATTGGCCTCATTTGAACAGGAGTTGTGCCAGAATGGGCTAAAATTGAATGCTCTTAAAACATGCTTGCCAAGTCTCAGGGGAACTATTTACTCCAAAGTGTGGTTCTAGTAAGTCCTTAGCAGAAACACACTCAAGTCAAAGGAACCAACTTGTGGAAGACTTGAGCACAGGAGCTACCAGCACTGGTGTCTTGATCTTTATCCCATGTTGAAAACTTGGCCCCACTGTGTGCTGCAGATGACATAGAGGTGCCCAGTGTACCAGAGTAGCCAGATATGGTCAAACGGTATCCATTCGCAGCATTGGCCACCTGAAGAAAACTCCTGTCAATGGTACTGTATGTCCATTATTCTCTGTCGAATGATTTTACTGTGTTCAAGACTCACAACAAAATGGCTGAATTTTGCATTCCCACTCTGGCCGCATCCAGCCAGCTCCACCATTGCTTCCATGCCACTGGCAGTCAATTGGTGCATTTTGTCCAGTCCTAACCACTGGGTAGAACAGAGGTGGCCGAATCCATTGGAGTACTCACTGTAGGTTCGATTGAAGTCAGTCTGGCCATCCAAGCGCCTTCAACTCATAATAAAATCATTCGCATGGGAAATTTTTGCATTTGCACTAAAACGTGTCCGCAAACCACTGCAGAACAGTCCAACCGCCTCCATCTGTGGCCATGTTGCAGAATACCTGCTGAGGAGTGCCACCGATGGTGATGGTGTAAACTCCACTGGTGCGGTAGCCCTTGTAGTAAAGGTCAGCGCAGTGTGCAGTCGTTGGATTGCAGTAGCCTATTGTGGCAACAAGGTTTGGTCGATTAACATCACTATTCTAACTTGGAAGTAGAATATACTGACCTGATTGATAAGTGGCAGGTCGTATCATCATCCTCGTATTGTGTGCGGACTTATCCAATGACGTCGTCTCTTGCCAGTGCAGATATTTTGCACTCTGGGTGACAGTACAGGGAATCGAGTAGAGTGAGTTGAAGGTGACTCTTGAGCACTTGTAGTGCCAAAAGGCCCTGCATGCAAGGGTAGGAGACCCCTGATACACAACATTCGCACTGTGGGACATTTGAATGCTTTGTGCTGAAGTATGAAACTGTTGTAGATGATGTCGTTGAACAATGTGATTCAAACCAATTTGGCGCAACTTTGAAGGTCAAGAAGAGAAGATTAAAATGCACCTGCTGAGCTGGTCAAACATTCCATTTACCATTTATCCTGTTACTCCACTTGCTTCCTTCAGCATCCTCTTTGCAAAGAATCCCTCCCTGCTCCAGCTACCTACACATGTTCAGTATAGGTATGACGTCACTAAATCTTTAATAAGTGTAACCGGTTATGGATAGTACTAGCAGAAGCCATTATATTGCTTTTGACCTGGCCAATTGCAGTGCATATTGTAAAGCGTCGAATAGAGAGGTGCACACCCAATCTGTGGCGAACGAACGCACTGCAGTTACAAAGCAACCTAACGCGCAAAAATATCTGTGGTGGACACCAAAATTATGATGCACAGAAATGGCTTCAAACAGTTATGCGTGCCACTAATATTCAACGCTTTGCCGTAGTTACCCATAATCATTGCCGCAGTTTAAGGAGGATTCATCTTGGTCTTTGTCATAGGTGGAAAATTTCATGCCATTGTTGTAGTACAATGAGTCGCCTGCCGAACCGCTGTAACCTCCCACCGTCAGCTTGTAGCCGCTTGAAGGGTTTCCCACCTATAAGCTGGTGATTAGTGCATTTGATGTGCCTAGAATAGCTAACTAGCGTTTCTAAAAGGCGACATTCGATTGAACATCTACCTTGAATGTGCTGTACTGGGCGTATTTCCAGACTCCGCAAAGCTTGAAGTAGACTCGCAGATGCTAGGAGGGGGCTCAGTTCTGCAGACGCAACATACCGTAAATCGTCCAATAAGCGCCCCCCCCCCTCCAATAAGCGCCCTTCCTGGAGGATGGTTGAGAAAATAAGCGCCCCCTCCAATAAGCGCCCACCTTTTGTAAGTACCAATAGCACTAGCATTACAATATGTGCTCTATGACTATTCCTAACACCAGATTAGCTATCTATGACAGCACAACGACTAATTGTAGGTATTTCGATTGCACAACAGTTTAAGTCTAAAATCTATGTAAATGTATGCAAAAATGTGATAACAACTGGACATTTTAAAAAGACTTTGGCAATCTCGAGGGGTGGAGTTAATAAGCGCCCCTCTCCCCCTTCGAATACGCCCCCCCCCCTTCGAATAAGCGCCCCCCTCCAATAAGCGCCCCTCCTAGAGGTAGGTTGAAAAACAAGCTGTTTTAAAAAAGTTGAGTTGTTTTATTAATACAGAGTGGTCTGTGAGTGTTTTAAAGTGGAAGAGTAAAAGAGTGGATACTTTTGCAAAGTATTTCGAAGCCTTTCCGATATGACGCGCGCCCGCCCGGAGTCCACTATTCATGCGCTACTTCTGACACGCTGCTTTCTGAGCGGTTCTTGCAGGGCAACATTGGGATCGCCCGGGATAAATTTTTTTAGCAGACAAAGTTGTTCGTTAGACAAAAATTAAAAAAAACAAAAATATTTCTTTAGGAATGACCGTTCAACAACTGCCTCAACGTAAGCTTTCAAGCGGTCGAACGAATGGCGCTCTACAACGTAAGACGAGCGAGTTAGGGCTGATTTGCTATTTGAACCTTTGGGTTACTGTAGCTCGCGATATTCAAACTTTTGAGTTTCGACCAACAGAAGAACAAATGATCAGTGATTCAAGAGCTATCCAGCAACTCAAGATCGTCTCTCTACCGCCGCACGCTGAGCGGGTTAGAGCGATTTCTATGCTAAAAACGCGAGAATGTCGCTTTTCGTGGTGCGTGCTTGCGTAATTAACAAAATTTCTACGCCAAGGGAAATAGCACGTCGAGACCTTTTAGTTGACCTATCGCACGCCGCTCTACAACGTTAGACGAGCGTGTTAGAGCCGTTTTGCGTTTTGGACCTTCGTGTTACTGTAGCGCGCGCAATTCAAACTTTTGAATTTCGACTTCTCTTAACGGAATTATCAGCGTGCCAAAACCTATTCAACGAACTCAAGATCGTCTATCTATGACGGAAGACGAGAGAGTTAGATAAGTTTTGCGTTTTAAACATTTGGGTTACTGTAGCGCGCGCAATTCAAACTTTTGAATTTTGAAGTCTCTTAGCAACATTACCAGTGAGTCGAGACCTATCCATAAAGCCCAAGATCTCCTTCCTACGACGTTCCAACGCCGAGATATGAGAGCGTGACGCACGGACGAACGAACGAACGAACGAACGAACGAACGAACGAACGAACGAACGAACGCACGGACGCACGCACGAAAAGCTCTCGTAGGGGTTCGCCCGGCTGAGGCCGGGCGAAATAAGCGCCCAGGGCGCTTATTGGAGGATTTACGGTAGACAGGAGTGACACACACTAACGCTAGCTCAGTCAGTGTCTGGGCGGCCAATAGAAACTTAAACTAGTTTCAGTTTTAGTTTCAGTTACATTCAGTTCAACTGAAACTGAAGCTGAATTGAAACTGTTAGGAATACCCCAACTGAACTGAAACTAAAACTCGCAGAAATTTCAGTTATTTAAACGTAAAATTTTGCACAAAATCGTCGTGTTTTCAAAGAATTCTTAGCGAATTTTGCATCTCGGCTGAATATTTGGGAAAAATGCTGGCATGACTGATTCAAAAGAATATGGCAAAAATTCATAACTTCCTCATAACTCGCCAAATATTAACAGCCAAGTGCGACTTTGAAGAAAAGTCTAGACCTTGAATAACTCTGAAACTGACCCTTGGAAGAAGGCATAGCTGGAACTGAAACAGAAACTGAACTCGACCAGGCGAGCATAATAATTTTAACAGGAGCTGAAACTAAACCTAAAATGAGTTTTTTCGCCGCGCCTCAGCGCGGCGAGGTGTATATGTGACCGGGAGAATCCGTCTTCAGTGAAAACTCGGATATCCGGGTTTTCACTGAGTCGGTTAGTGAATACTCGGATACGGTATCCGGGTTTTCACTGTCAGGTTAGTGAAAACCCGGATATCCGGGTTTTCACCGATAGATTAGGGAAAACCCGGATAATTATCAGATACGCTCAGAATCGCGCACTACACTGCTCTAACGCATTTTCTATTGCCTTATGTCGCTTGATTCCTTCCAAATCAGGCTATGCTTAGGCTCGCCCTGCGCCCGCAGTTCACAAGAGTCAGTCGGCGCCGCAGTCTGGCGGGTCGAAGCTTAGGCTTAACGCGACCGGTGACCGACTTCAGGGCGCGCGCAGCGCGCCCTGAAGTTGGTGGTCGCGCTAAGCCTCAGCTGAGACCCGTCAGGCGCGACGCCGACCGAGTTTTAGTGCAAACTGTAAGTGGGATAAACACTCCTCCATATACTTCACCTCCTGGTCAGGCCGGCTGTGCCCCTTCCCTGCTAGCGCTTGCGACAACTTTCAGTCACGTGCAAACTGCAAGCGGGGTGATCATATTATCCCCTGTGTGTTGTACTTCGCCCCTATCCAGGGAAGATGTGCCAATTGGCCGCAACCGTTGCGCCTTGTGAACGGGCGGCTCGGCAAAGATGAAATGTATTGCATATCGCACTCCATGACGCTTGTTTCGCACTCCACAGTCCACAACGCTTGTTTCGCACAACAAATAGCTCGATTTGCCATTCAAAAGCGCTCGTTTCGTCACCACTATTCAAAACGATAGAACCCTCGATTTCTAGGCTATTTCTTCGAAAATGTTAGCGAAATCACGGCTATCATGATTTTCACTAACCTCCCGCGAAATTTCGCATATCCGGGTTTTCACTGAACTTTCAGTGAAAACCCGGATAATTTGACATTATCCTGGTTTTCACTAATCTGTCAGTAAAAACCCGGATATCCGGGTTTTCACTAAGTCGACCAGTGAAAACCCGGATATCCGGGTTTTCACCGAATCCGGGTAGTCACGGTAACATATATATACGGATGACAATGTCTGTCTGTCTGTCTGTGTGTCCGTCCGTCCGTCCGTGGCACCGAAGTAAAATATGTGACATATGTGGTCAAGTAGAGTCGAGGTCGCTGAGTACGGATCCGGTGTCCGTTTGTGTTGCTAATTTCGCATTTTCGAGATATTCGCAATTAAAATTTGAAAATGTCGAAAATCGACTTATTCGTCTGATGCGCTAGCCGCGAAATTTCTTCAGAAATGGAAGGAGCATGGACCGCGGATAATTTGTAACACAAAAGAAATTTTTTGCAAATGTGGAATTTGATAGAAATACGCGATTATTTGTCAAAATTGCATAAATTGACTAAAATACAACGTCGTTTATTGACGAATGTGAATGCAGAAATGGAAAGGTCGTATGCCAATAAGGATTTGTGACATAGTCTTGCAGTTTTTAAAAATTGCAATTTCGAGATATTTTCAATCAAATATGGAAATGTCGAAAATCGACTTTTTCACCTGATGATATAGCGGCGAAATTTCTTCAGAAATGGAAGGAGCATGGACTGCGGATAATTTGTAATGCAAGAGAAATTTTTTGCAAATATGGAATTAGTAGAAATACGTAATTATTTTTCAAAATTCCATAAATCAACAAAAATAGAACGTCGTTTTTTGACGAATTTCAACGCGGAAATGGTAAGGTCGTATGCCAATAAGAACTTGTGACATAGGTTTACATTTTTAATAAATTTCAATTTCAATAAAATTTTAAATAAATGTCAAAATCGAGATTTTTGTCTGATGGCCAGAACTGCTGTTTGTTGATGATAATGATGAATGTGCCCTCGGAAACAGAAATGCGTACGCTGAACACAGGAATTCGCTCGCACCAAGCTTTTGGCAATTTATTTGTTGGATGTGACGTTTTCACACAGGTAGGAAACATCAGATGAACGGCGTCGTATCATGCCGATAACATATGGCGAACGCGGCGATAATACTGAGCTTCAGATCAGCTGTACAGACAACCGTATCGTGTGGATAGCTGCACTTGGTATTAAGCTACACGTTCTCAAGACACTTCCTCCAGATGCGGCCAACGGTGTGTACAAAGTTCACTATACTGTTCACCAACATTTGACAGACACAAAGTATAGGTTGAACTTTTTACACACACAGCTTGTTTGGTCACCCTTGTCAGTGTTGGTGTGGGAATGTAAGTATGGCACGATTAGACTTGGGGGGGGGGGGGGGTGCTGGGGCTGCATACTCGTTAGTAAGCTTTATATTCCTATTCGATTTTAACAACTATTTGGCTGGCACCTTCAAAACAAAGCCCTGTAGTATCGCAGCAAAAGTGGTCAAGCAAAACAGAGCCCCTGATTGGTGGTCGTAAGATGATAGAGCTTCGTCAGGCCCAGCCAGTGGTCGCCAGATTTGACGCCGAATCCACTCTGATATTTAGCGTACGTCCTATGGAAGCTGACGTCTATGGTGTCGCGTCTGAAAGGCGTATTAAAGTGTTAGCGCCAACTGGCAAGGGGGAGGGTGTGGTTATTTTGCTTT
This sequence comes from Linhomoeus sp. GSCO2_2, assembly GCA_030248115.1. Classification (NCBI taxonomy): domain Eukaryota; kingdom Metazoa; phylum Nematoda; class Chromadorea; order Monhysterida; family Linhomoeidae; genus Linhomoeus; species Linhomoeus sp. GSCO2_2. The sequence goes on along the minus strand of JASAMZ010001119.1, from coordinate 11,768 downwards.
TGGGTAACTGTAACTCGCAAAATTCAAGTTATTGGTCGAGACGCTGAGACCTGAGAGCGTTACGCACCAACGCGCACACGCACGGCGAACTCTGGTAGGGCGTCGTAGGTTTAGAGGCGGAGCTTGTAAATCACTTGTTAAATCAATAATAGTAATACTCGTCATGTCAATAAGATTACGCATATTTTGTTGAAACAGAAGCTAAAACTGGAACTTTTTCATTAGTTTTAGTTTACACGCATGGTCGCCGCTGCTGGTCACACCTCTGAAACATGGTCCACCCTCCTCCGTCGGTGGTCATATCGCAGTAGACACTGGTGGACACGCCTCCAATCTTCACTGAATAGACCCCATTGGCCCTTACCCCATTGTTGTAGTGGTCAGCGCAACTTTGGGCTTCCACTGACGTGCAAGAGCCTGCGAGACGTAAGGAAACCGCAATACCTTCTATACAATCTTTCAATGACTCTTAACTCTCATACACAAAACACAAATATACATGTAGCTGTATCAACAGCAGTTTCTATGCGGTATCTCGCATCCATATCGACTATAGTTTTTAGCACTCCGACTTGAAAAGGCGGAGTGCTATAGTCGGGGCACCGATTTCATAATCCGTATTCCATCGATAACTTTCGCGTGGTTGATCCGATTTGGAAACGGTTTTTTTTAATCGATAGCTCTCGAGGGATAGTAGGTGTGCAAGCACCTTCATTTTTTTCGCGTAGTGGAAAAATTTTGAGAAAATTCAAAAATTCGAATTTTGTAGTACATTGAAAAGCGTTCTCCATCCATAATTTTCGCACTGCTTGATCGATTTTAGTGATTTTTGGATATGTTATAGTCCTCGACAATATCAAGCCCGGAAAGGAAACCTCAGCTTCCTAGGTGGTCCCACGCGGAAGTTATGGGCAAAAGAAAATTTGGGAGGTGTGAAATTTCGGTGTAAAAAATCGAGTTGTGAGATTCCGGTGTAACGTCGTTTTAAGGTGCAATTTCCCGGAAGCGCCAATCTATTTGCTTCAATTTGGCACCAAAATCGCCAGAATCGGCCGTGTAGATCTCCAGAAACGTAGGTCCAACGACCGGCGATTTTGACCGATTTTCGACACTTTTCGACTTTCGGCTGCTTTCACGCTCGAATGCGACTCTTGATGGCAAAATGGGCTGCACCACGTGATTCCCCGTCGAAAAGTGATACGGAACCGATTTTCACAAATATTTTTTCGGCTACCGTATCCCCGGCCGCGTCCAAATTCGAAGTACATCTCTGTTGACTTATTTTCGGCACTTTTCGACTTTGGGCTGTTGTAACACTCGAATGCGACTCCTAATGGCTAAATGGGGTCCACCACGTGATTCCCCGTCGAAAAGTGATACGGAACCGATTTTCAAAAATATTTTCCCGGCTACCGTACCCCCGGCCGGTGTTCAAAATTTGAAGTACGTCTCTGTTGACAGAATCGCAGTTGGAGTCGATTTCGGTGCTTTCGAGGGCGCTGATTCCGAATGCGGCACTCGTTTGCGATGCGGACCAGGATTTGCGGATTTTCGTCGACAATTGGGGCACCTTAGCCGGCTTAGCCATGTTTTGTCGAAACCCTAAGCGTGGGGATTGTTCGGTGCAATATTCAATTTCGGGCATTCTGCGCTGTTGACAAAGTCGGCATTGGTTCTGCGCTGCAGATAGACGAAGTCGGTACTGGTAAGGAAGTTTCAACAACAACTGCTGTCGCAAAGAAGTTTCTTTCCACTACTTCTTACAACCAGGTATATATGACCGCGGTACAGTTCTGCTGTGCGCCGGCATGTCTTTGTGCGGGAAATTAGATTTCCGTATCGCGTCCTCTAAAGTCGTGTTTGGGCGGGATTTGCGGTGAATCTGTGTGTGGTATAATTGCCTATTGTACACGGTGTGCAATCGCTTTGTGTGTTTTCGTCCACTGTTCTCTCTCTCTGTTTTCGCGCCCATGTGTCTTGTAGTAATACGTTACTGTAGTGCGCAAGTATTCTCCATAGGGTTAGGTCGCTGCAGTAATTGCTTCGCCTTTGTTTCCGTTCAGCGTTCTCTCGTTCCCACGCTCTGCTGGCACGGACGCTCGATTGCGTAAGCGTGTTTCGTGGCGCGCGTGTCTAGCGCATAGATATCCAGCTGTGCGCGCGTCCCGTGGTGCGGACGCTGGATTGCGTAAGTCTGTTTAGTGGCGCCCGTATCTAGATCTACCGCATAGATAGCCAGCTAGCTGTGCGCGCCCCCTTCTTTGTCTGTCGAGTGCCGTAGGTTGTGTATTAGAGAGGGCACGGGCCGCGGCCGGCTCGATTGCCCGCTGGTTGAAGCTTCACATTGCGATCAGCGGGGTTTATTCAGATTGAGTTTTCCAAATGTGAAACTAGGTCTTTGCTAACAAGGCGCCGGCGGAAGGGCCTTCCGAAAAGTGCAGTGGAAGAGGTTTATTTTGCGCATTTCGGCATGTCCAAGCGAAAGATCCTTGGGAATGTGCGCAAGTGTTTCTCCTTCTCCTCCAGTGCCAGAGTGGAGCGTCGTTGGCCTCTCAGGGTCGGGGCAACAAGATCGCCCGCCGCGTCTCGGCGATGGTGGCAAGACTTCCTGTGCAATCGTCCGGTGCGTACAGAACGTAGAGAGTCGATGTTTTGCATGAGCAGAATATTGTAATTTTCAGAAACCTCGACGCGCGCGCGCTGGCGTGGAGGAAGATTCCAGTGGCGAGGAGGTCAGTCACTTCACTACACAGTCAGGCTATGAGATTGGCCACCCGCTCACTGGAGAAGAATATCGGCTGCCTGCGGGCCGACTATAACGCCCTGGAGGCGAACGTCCTCGTTCTAGCTGAGTCTAGAGCCTCCGTTGGCAGGGAGCGGCGGAGAACGTCGTCCTGAGAAGACTCTTCAGACAGCGACGGGAATATGAGGTGAACTACTGGTTTGTTGGGATACGGTAACTTCCTGCCCCCCCCCCCTCCCTCCCTCGAATAAGCGTCCACCATCCAAGATCTGGTGAGATATATGCTTAGATGGCAGGGATGCCATCTGGTTTGTCGATCGATGCGTATCGCACTTGCTTCTTCACTTGCAGATAACCAAAGTGGACGCCATCCAATGTTTCTACGCCGTAGCCTGCGAAGAGGATACCACTGAAGAAGACCTAATCGCCAAGTACCAAATCGACACTGGAATCATCGAAGCTGTCAAGATGCAGATACGACTAATGCACAACGATGTAAGCCGCGATTTTGTCTGAATCAGTGAGATTCCAATAACGAATCGGAATCCTTATTGAAATGACGATCTTCAGACAAGCCTAACTCCAACGAAGGGCCTCCCATGCATGGCCTATAGTGTCGATGACCACGCGTGGCTGCGTGGCCGTGTGGAGGTGGCCGGTCGTCAAGAGTCGAGAGTTCGCTTCGTCGACATTGGATGGGTGGGGTGGCTTGAGAACAGCAGCCACACTCTGCTGCCCATCCCACTGGAATTGCTCTCGAGGCCGGCCGCCGTCATTCGCTGCGGACTCCAAGGTCTGCGTGTGTGAGTGTGTGCCACCCTAATGTCGGCAATGCGGCAGTTTGGTGGTATTATGCGTTTTGTGCGAATACACTGCCAGTCTGTTCTAACGGATCTTCTGCTGTACGCTGCACGCTGGATTTGGGTCAATTGTCTGTGTCAGTGTGGTCTAAACTCGCAGCCTGCTTGTTCTTAGGACGAAGGAGACAGTCTGGAATCTATTCGCCGCACGGCCATCAAGAAGCAACAAGAGGAGTTCCTGAGGCGATCGAGTATTGCTGTTGGTGTGCCTGCGACGACTACTGGCAACGCTTGAGCTTGGGTTAGGATTGGAAAGTTGGTAAGAGTGCTGTCTCGTTACGCGGCTGGCGGCGTCGATTGAGTGTGTTTGCGCTCGTTGTTCTTTGATCTCGTGTTTTGTAGAGGGCGCATTTCGAACTACAGATGGTGAACTGGCGAATTTTGGCATGAATTGCCGTCGTACAAGTCCCTTTGTCGTACCTTGCTTTTGCTGTTTTGCTTTGTTGCGTAGCCGCTCGTTGAGTCGTACTTCTGGGTCTGGTCTGTTATTATTGCAGTCGGTCGCTGCGGCACTTGTCGCTGCACGTTGATATTGTAATTGTAGAGTTCCAATGAGTATGCACACGCAGCTGCAGCGCGAGAGCCAGTTTGGTGAAGCGTTTAGGAAGGCTTGAGTGTGTGTGCGCTTTTGTGACAGTGGTGCTGTGTGAAAGTGTGTCACGGTGATGTGGCTGGTGCCTGGAATGTGAAAAATGCGCGTGGTAACGGCACATATTAAACCAAATAGCGCAATATGTCGGGGTACCTCTTCTAGCGCAGTTCGACTTGCCTAATAGGTGTAATGCCTTCGTATACCGTAGTCCCAACCAGTCGGAGTGCTTCTATGCAGGGACTCCTGCACGTAATCCTTGTTTCGCCCGGCCTCAGCCGGGCGAACCCCTACGAGAGCTTTTCGTGCGTGCGTCCGTTCGTGCGTTCGTCTGTGCGTGCGTCACGCTCTTATATCTCAGCGTTGGAAAGTCGTAGGAAAGCGGTCTTGGACTTTATGGATAGGTCTCGACTCACTGGTAATGTTGCTAAGAAGTTTCGAAATTCAAAAGTTTGAATTACGCGAGTTACAGTAACCCAAAAGTCAAAACGAAAAAACGGCTCTAACTCGCTCGTCTTACGTTGTAGAGCGGCGTGCGATAGCTCAACTAAAAGGTCTTGACGTGCTCTTTCATTTGGCATTGACATTTTTCTTAATTACGCAAACACGCAACACGAAAAGCGACATTCTTGCGTTTTTAACGCAGAAATCGCTCTAACTCGCTCAGCGTGCGTCGTATGGAGATGATCTTGGGTTGGTTGGATAGCTCTCGACTCACTGATCATTTGTTCTTCTATTGGTCAAAACTCAAAAGTTTGAATTTCGGGAGCTACAGTAACCCAAAGGTTCAAAACGCGAAACTTATCTAACTCGCTCGTCTTCCGTCATAGAGAGACGATCTTGAGTTTGTTGAATATGTTTCGGCGCACGGATAATTCCGTTCAGAGAGGTCGAAATTCAAAAGTTTGAATTGCGCGCGCTACAGTAACCTGAAGGTCCAAAACGCAAAACGTCTCTAACTCGCTTGTCTTACGTTATAGCACGCCGTGCGATAGGTCAACTAAAAGGTCTTGACGTGCTCTTTCACTTGGCGTGAAAATTTTGTTAATTGCGCAAACACGCAAAACGAAAAGCGACATTCTCGCGTTAAAAGCATAGAAATCGCTCTAACTCGCTCAGCGTGCGTCGTAGAGAGACGATCTTGAGTTTGTTGAATAGGTTTCGTCACACTAATCAGTCCGTTAAGAGAAGTCGAGATTCAAAAGTTTGAATTTGGCGAGCTACAGTAACTCAAAGGTTCAAACAGCAAATCGGCCCTAACTCGCTCGTCTTACGTTGTAGAGTAGCACTCGTTAGACCGTTTGAAAGCTTACGTTGAGGAAGTTGTTGAACGGCATTCCTAAAGAAATACTTTTTTTAAACCCTTGTCTTACAAACAACTTTGTCTGCTAAAAAAATTAATCCCGGGCGATCCCAATGTTGCCCTGCAACAACCGCTCAGAAATGCGTGTGTCTTGCTCAAAAAAATTAATTCCGGGTGATCCCAATGTTGCCCTGCAAGAACTCCTCAGAAAGGAGCGTGTCAGAAGTAGCGCATGAATAGTAGACTCCGGGCGGGCGCGCGTCATATCGGAAAGGCTTCAAAATACTTTACAAAAGTATCCACTCTTTTACTCTTCCACTTTAAAACACTCACAAACCACTCTGTATTAATAAAACAACTCAACTTTTTTTAAAACAGCTTGTTTCAGCTTTGGCTGGCGTATGGTATACGTGTCTGTCACAAGGATCACATTGCAATACAAGGAAGGGTCGCATTTGGCGAACAGGGCAGAAAGAAGTACGTCTGTTGGTAAAGTTTCTTACATCCAGGGCCGACCATTGAAACTGATCTAGTTTCAGTTTCAGTTTCAGTACCAGTATCAGTTCTCATTTTAGTTTCAGATCAGTCTTAGTTTTAGCTTAAGTATGGCTGACCAATTTAGTTTCAGTTTCAGTTTAAGTTGCAGTATATTTATTAAAACTGAAACTAGTTTCAGTTTCTATGGTCACCCCTGTTGCAATCTCCAGCGCAAACTACGATGCAACTCACCCGTAAGAGTGGGCAGGGCTGCGACCTTGATGCTCTTGCCATTGGTGGCCTGCAGAGCGTCCATCTCGGCCACAGTTGCCTGCGGGGCCAACGCCCCTAGCTTGGCCATGTCCTTCTTCTTGATGTCTAAGCCATGGGAAAGCGACTGAGTTTGTCACCATAGTCTGGATTTGTCATTTTCTGTGGGTCATTCACAGGTTATATCTAGAATTCTAGTCAGCTGACACTGTACGAGAGTCCGGCGTGAGTTCGTGGGTAGGGCACGTGCGTAACGCTCTTGGACATCAGCGTTGTAAATAAAACCAAATCCCGGGCGAAATCAATGTTGCGACGCGATATCCACTTGAAATGCTGAGCATCAAACTTCTTTCACCAGCAATGGTCATGAATGATACCATACCTTCCTTGGCTTTGGATATGTTCTCCAGATTGACAGTGGTCGTGCCCCGGGCAAGGTTCGACATCTGAAGCATCTCCTCAACCGTTGCGTCAGGCCCGTAACCGGTCAGGCTGCCAACCTGCAGTGTTTAGTGCAAAACAGTTTTTCAAATAAATCAGCACTTTCTATTAGACCGACAATCTATTAGACCAATCTTAAAAGAATAAACCGACACCTTCCAAAAAATCGATACTTTGATAGACGTGCTCGACGCTCTGAGCAATTTGTCTATCTCATCCAAATAATATATTGACGTCGGTCTATTAAAAGAAATACAGTACCCTAGTAGGTGAATCAAATCACAAATTCAACTTTGCAACAAGAGCACTGCAATACCATATATGTACCTTGGAGACGGTCAGTTCCGGGTTGTCGCCGGAGATGTCGGCAATGTCTGTGACAGTCATCTGCTTCAGCTTGTTCCCAGCCTTCTCCACAACTTGGTTCACTGTCAAGCTGGGGTTCTTCGCCAGCATTCTATTGATCTTGCGTGCCACTTGGCCCAGCTTGCTGCGCTCTTGGGCCAGGTCCCTTAGTCGAGACATGGCCATGCCGGGCTCCAGGCCCAGCAGCACCTGCGTGGAATGGCCTCACTTGGACATTGTCTTGAGCATGCTTAGTTTTTTCTTGTTTGCAAATTCCTTACTCCTCTGGCTTCGCCATTGAATGCGAATTTTCGATCAGTTTCTTGGTGCCTATATTGAGTTAAGTTTGTACATACCTCGATGTGCTATGTTGTGTTAAGTTTGTACCTCGACTTTGCTGTTGGACTGTTATGTGGGCAGCCATAACTTGTGGTAGATTGACTTTGTTGCTTAGGCTGCAAGTTCTTATCCAATTAAAATTGCTGTTTATGGTAATTGTGATACAGTAATTCTTGATACAGCTCGAAAATTCAACATCTTTAGCCACAATTTTGCTCTTCTTCGCATATCTGTTGGATTTCCACTTTCAATTATACATTGTGTTTTGCTTACTTCCAACTCGTCCACGGTCGCGCCCGGCTGTGAGTCGTAGAAATCTTCAAGCATCTCTGCTGTGGCTGCGCCGCCTATGCAGTAGTAGGCAATAGGTGACCCAGCCTCACAGGCCCGCACTGAGTGCGGCTGCGGCACCCACGCACATGTGTGCGTGCATGGCAGACGAGTGGCAGCGAGTGGAAGCCGAGTGGAAGGCGAGTGGAAGGCGTGTTACACAAACCGGTCCTGCGTGCGTTCGGCGCGCGGCGATTTATAGTGTAATAATTTTGATATCGCGTGCTAATTAATTGTGCGCGTCCGTTCGCGATTTGCGTCGAGTGTGCGTTGGCACGCGTCCAGAACCGGTTTTTCAAAATTCATACGGCGTGCCCTCCGCCAGACAGACGGCCAGACGCACTTGCGCACAGACGCAAAAGTTTCGTAACTACTTGGTTCTCAATAATGAAGTACAAGAAAGTTACGCTGTTCTACACAAAGAAATATGTATTCTCTAATCATTACCCATGTAAATTCCAACTGGACGGACTGGAGTGGAATTCGACAGAGCAATACTACTTGTTTAGCAAAGGATGTCGGTTGTTTCACGGCATTTTGGTTTTGATTTTAAAACGTATATGTCTGAACAGACCTACTGCTTGCAGTGGTTTTCGGCGACGTTGACACTGTCACGGCAATCAGAGCTTCGGACGACCCTAGAGAGATGAAGCGTATAGGTACATACAGTAGTCGACGACATGTTAGTAGTAACACACTGTAGTATTGGAAGCTACTCTTACAGCTAAGCGCATCCGAAATTTCGACGAGCAAGTGTGGTACAGTGGACCGGCACAGGTTGCCATGTGGACAGCAAACGTTGCTAAAGTATGGTTTTCCACAGTAAATCGAATAGACTAGACGACTTGACATATGTATATCTTTACAGTACACGCAGAACAAGGATCTGCGGCAGAAGCTGTTCGCAACGACCGGGAGCTTGCTTGGAGAAGCGTCCTACTGCCGTAGGTGGGTATATGTACCTGAGTGGAGGACTGATAGTGCAGTGTAATTCCGAAATCAGAACAAGTCACGCGTCGCGACACACAAGACACAGCACTGAGCATTGTTAAGGTGGGGCACGGGCAAACCGCTGGGACACAGTGAAGCAAGTCAACCCGATAAGTGGACTGGGCAGAACTGGCTAGGCTGTATTCTAACAGGGGTTAGGGACGAACTCATGGCCAACCCTGCCTACCAGGACGAAGTTGCAGAAGCTAAAAGACACGGCTGATTGATAGATTGGTGAAATCTGTACGCAGCGATACCTGTGACAGAGGTGATAAGAGTACTGTAGATGCCGACCTCGTTTGGCCGCCATGTGGCACCCAACTCTGTAATAGAATAGAACACACAGTCGTTCACTTTCGTTCTTCCATGGCACACAGCAAAAGTAGCACTCCATACGTCTCCAAGGTTCTGGCACACGATAACACACTGCACGTCGGCACAAAGTATATGGCTCTTCTATGCGTAGCACACCGTACTTGACCTTGATTCTCTTCTCTGCGGGGCGAGTGTAATCGACACGTTTATGCAGTGTACGTTTGTTTTATGCGAACTCAGTCTTCCATGTACCCTTGTGTAACTGAGAGTCATCAACTGGAAAACTTCAAGCCATGGAACAGATCGTCATGTAAGTGAACTGCGTTCAACGAATTATTTTATTTTATGTAATAATACTTTCCATGCGCATAGAACGTGAATTCAGAAAGTCGATTGGAGATGTGCTGACAGATATCATTTCTGCCCTCGTAGCAGTAGAGGAGAGGAAGACAATCTGGTTTGCGGGAAGCCTGGACCAAGCGAAGATGATGGAGCAGCATTTGGAAAAACAAATGGAGCGGCTGTGTGTCGTGCTGGACGACAGCACGCCCAACTACGACGAGAGCTTCAAGAATTGGGCGGAGAGCGGATTTCGGCAGCATCTCATCATAGGAGACTACGACGTCCGCGAGGTGACAACAATAAACATTCATTAAACATAGATTCTTTATATTTCATTAAACGTTGATTCTTTATATAGCCTCCGAACACGAACGTTGGAGGGGCAGTGATTCACTGGAGCAATCCGGTTTCACCATCGGATAAAAGGCTTCGGGAGTCATTCGTCAAGCAGGAACCTGGGAGTCTTTCTGTGACTTTCGACCATAGGGACTAGCGGTGATTCGTAAGCCTGGTAGTGATTTGTTCGCGGCTTTGTAAGCCTTGCAGTGATTTGTTTCGCGGCTTCGTAAGCCTGGTAGTGATTTGTTCGCGACTTTGTAAGCCTTGCAGTGATTTGTTTCTCGGCTTCGTAAGCCGGGTAGCGATTTGTTCGCGGCTTTGTAAGCCTTACAGTGATTTGTTTCGCGGCTTTGTAAGCCTTACAGTGATTTTGTTTCGCGGCTTTGTAAGCCTTACAGTGATTGTTTCCCCGCTTTGGTAGGCATCCCGGGGGTTCGTTCGCCGGCTTCGTAAGCCTGGCAGTGATTTGTTCGCGGCTTTGTAAGCCTTACAGTGATTTGTTTCGCGGCTTCGTAAGCCTGGCAGTGATTTGTTCGCGCTTTTGTGAGCATACCAGTGATTTTGTTCGCGTCTTTGAAAGCCTCCTGTATACACCCCATCTGTTTCTAATCATGGTCTCTCTCCGTGTACTGCAAGTGAAACAATCTTTTCTAGCATAGCCGTGCAAAACTCCATTGTATGACTGCACGACTACTAACGATCAACACAGCGATGCTTACGCTGGCGCTACGTACATATGTACATGCCGCGCTAATAAAATCACCATTTCCTCTGCAACGGGAAGGAACGGCTAGTATGGACTAGCGGTGATGGAATTTGGGAAGGCAGGTCTTGTCGCGCTGTGTGAAGTGCCTTGGCGTTACGTGCAGCGTTCTAATATTCGCATGTTGTTGCCAACTGAAAAGGGCAGACTTGATATTTCTTGGTTGCTACATCTGCAGTATACGCGTCTTATTATCGTGCGTTCTACTTCTACCCTTGCCGTCAGGCACTGAGTTCAAAAGTTCAAAAGTTTATTGTGGATCAACCGCACACCACATAGGGTGTTATCCCCTGCGAGCAGAGGGTTATGTACCACAAAGTCCTCAGAACACCGAACCTAAGGCAGTTTTCTTTTTGCGGTGTCCGACGCACGCGAATCAGCGCGCCGTCCCAGTCCTTCCGTCTCCCCTCCCCGCCATTCTTGCGCAGTCAGTCGCGCGAGATCGAAAATGTGGCGCGCATACATGTTTTCGCGCGTAAACGCAACCGAAGCTGACGAGTTGGAAGAAGAATACTTCAAAAGAGCTATCACGGCCGCTATGGAGAAGGCCGTCAGCTTCTACATCACAATAACCTGCATCGCGTGCGCTACAAACGCGCCGAGTCAACAGGGTATTGTTCCACTCGTGGCTCAGCTGATCTGTAAAGTTCCAGACGAACTTTCTTACCTGTTTGCAGACCACCTCTTCTGCTTCGACGCGAGCCCAGTCGAAATTCTGAGAAATCATTTCGAAACGATCCTACGACTCGTGAGCGTGACAAAGGTCATTCGAGACTACGAGGAGATGTGCCGCAACCTGCAGCCTTATGCCGTGTCGGAGTATCTTGTCGCTTCCAACACGGCACTGTTCCACAGAATGGTGCAGTCGGGAACCGAATGGGCTTCAGTCTACCGTGACGCCTTGATTGAGAAGCTGCAAGAAGAGCGTCGAGTGCGAGGACAGTCCGAATGGTACGATCCAGCAAGAGAGGAGGAGGTACGTTGCACGTAAATACACGTTGTTTAAATAAAGTGTGAGCATAGTCTGCTTTACGTCTGAGTCCAGTGTGGTGTTTGTTTCACAGCAGTTCGGCCTATGTACGTGCCGGCCAGATTGCTTTGCCCACTGTTCTGAGTGCATTTGCGCAAAATAGTCAGACGGCAATCACTCAACTTGACCTACTTTTGCTTGCGAGCGGCTGCGCGCAGAAATCGCTCGAAGGCGTGTCAACTGTTTTGTTTCTGGTTTTGGGTGACAGGAACGGCGTCGCTCCCCATGCGCAGAGAGGAACACCAGCATGAAAAACTCGCGCGCGGATGCGCGCGTGAGAGACCCCCCTCCC
>JASAMZ010001118.1:0-43322 GCA_030248115.1 Linhomoeus sp. GSCO2_2 | reverse complement strand
AGGCCGTCCCTTCTAATACCTCTCTGCGTCCATCTTGCAGTGTAGTGTTTTGCGCGGCGAGTTAGTCATAAGCCAGTAACTCTATCTATGCGCGCGCCTCCACCAATTACAGCGATCGCCCTCATGCCACCCTGCCACCCACGCGATCGATAACTCTTTCTCGCGCGAGTAGACAGAGTCAAAAGTGGCACTTGTCGTTTAACGTTTTTTGGGGGCCCCCCCCCCCCCCCCCTTAAAGACCCCCATAGCCGGCACGGGCGCACGCGCGACCCACAACTAATCTTCGGAATAAGATCGCGCGCCTTGCCCCATTCCCGAAACCGAAAACAGCGCACGCGCATACGCACGCACGCACGCGGAGGCGATTTATCCCGCGCTGCGCACCTCTAGTACTACTACTCCTTCAAGAAGTTTCTGTTGGGTCTCCAAGAGAGCCCAGTGGGGGGTCCCCCCTCGCGCGCGAAAGTCACCCCCCCCCCCCCCCCCCCCCCCCCCCATTGGAATGGAAGAATGGCGGCGCGGCGATTGAGACGTGTGGCGTCTCGGGCCGTAAAATTTTTCGTCGCGCGCTCGCGCGCGGCCTTCAGCACCTCCCGACCCCCCCCCCCCCCCCCCCCCCTTCAAACCTCATTCTTCTTGCCCCTTTCTCCTGAAACGACGCCGTTTACCGCCCGCCGCCGCCGGTAGGTCGGATCGCGCCCCTCTCTGCCTGTGTGTCGCACACACATGTACACACACACACACGCTGGCGCGCGCGCACAGGCAAAGGAGACACTGTCGTCGTCGTCGGCGCCTCTATACTTTGGCAGGTCGCAGCCAGCGCCGCTGATCTAGAAATTCCCGAAGCAAAGCTGCCGGTCCGCCGGTCCCCGCACAATGGGTTGTTCAAATCCCGTTCCGGCGCGAGCTTGTTGGAGGGAGGAGGGTGGCTTTTCACGCCGCCTGGCGCTAGTGAAATCGAGTGAAATTTGGCGTGAGTGGAGGCGGAGCCGCATTGTCGTATACCTGTGAGTATGCCAGAGGTGTGTCGATCCCTCCTCGCGTTCGAAGGCTTAGTGGACCGCAGCTAAGTGAGCACAGAGCGCCAATAGCCCCGACTAGGCGCTTCTTTGAGACTAGAGCCTAGGAGACTGTCTGGCGCACGCACCATTGTCTCCATAGGATTGTACTCTGTGGGCTCTACGACCCAACTTAGGGAGACGGCCTTCTCTTTCTCCCACACAGGAGATCGCGGCGCGTTGACCCGTGCGCTGTTTGCCGAACTGTCCACTTTAGTGGCTCGCGGTGGTGTCCAATTACCCCTTTAGACTTACTTGGAGACAGTCTGTTCCTCCGCTGGTCTCTACTCTACTCTACCCTCTACCTCTGTTGTTTATGCCAGCGCTGTGGAGAAGGAGAGATGGACTGAGCTGATCCTAAGTGCTGAGCTGACTCCAATGTGCAGCGTTGGCATGTGAAATCCCAGTGTAAAAGCAAGAGAAAAAGGCGCGATGCCAGGGATAAATAGGGCCCCGCTGCCGGCCCACCACCGCTCGACCACCACCCTGCCCTACGAGGGCAGCTCGCAGTACTACAATGGGTGAGTCGTAGTCAAACAAGTTCAAGTTTGAGTTTGGGGATTACAGTATCTTAGTACCTATTGCTAAAAGAAGCTCGAACCGTGGAGCAGTCGTGCTAACGCTAACAAACACCAATCAACCAACCAGCAGAACCAACCAACCAATCAACACGGCTGAACTTCCTTCGAAGTTTCTGAATCGTCTTGTAGTAGGTAGATTTGCTTCAATCATGTGCTGACTAACTCGCTTGCCACTCAGGCTAGCCTACATGTTTGTGTAGAAGTTTTGATATAACAAACTAATGGGATCTCGACTAATCATTTGGTATGCTATGACTAGATTATGTGTGACACGTTTAGAGCTGCCAACTCTCCTCCTATTGACCGTGGCATACAGTCAACCCCAACACCCCTGCCCTCTGCCAATGATACACACAGCCTTGTGATGACGTAACCAACGCACGTTATCCTCTCCACTCAATCCACATACAGTACAGTGGACACCTCGCGCCCATTCGCGCTCGTAATCCCCCGCTCGTCACCTCTCGCCCCCCCCCCCCTTCCCCCCTCGCTGGATGATGGAGCACATTAGGGGATCCCAGATGCAACAATTCCCCCCTCTTTGCCTGTGCAAGGGGTTAAGCCCCCCCCCCCCCCCACACTCCACTCCACACAGAAACGCGCGCACGCAGCGTCGTCTTTCCCACTGAGAAAGTGGGCGCCTCGCGCGCGCGCGAGTCAAGAAGGGTCAGGGCGCATGCCTTTTACCCCCCGCGGAGTGCAACGTGGGACGCGAAGAGAGGAGAGTCGCTGACATGATAAAAGGCTGAGCGACTTGGAAAAGGAGAGAGAAGAAGGAATGGGGAACTGGGGAAGAAAGTGGGTGGTTGTTGCGCGCTTGCATCACGTAAGGTGGACGCTCCTTGACACCAAGCAGTGTTGACATAGGTGAGGGGGTGGAAGGGGGACACAGAGGTCTGTGCCAGTGGCAAAATGGAACAGGCGTTGTTTTGTTATAAGTAACTGAGAAGCTGACTCTTGGAAGTTTGACAACAATGAGACAGGCCACAAGGTGACTCACACTCAACTCAAGATTTCAGACCGAAGAATGTACATGCAACGCCAGTCGTCGTTAGGGTAACAGGGGAGCCTGCAATGCCCGCAGATAAGTGAACCACTCCAAGGCGCTAGGTTACCCAAAACAAGATTAGAGAATGGAACAACCACAAGTGAAATATTTCGCCTAAAAGGATGTTCAAGTTTGGTGTTTCACAAACGGATGGGTTTGGCCGACGTTGTCACCCTTTTGTGTCACCTGGCCATACTTCCACCTGCATGTAACCACAGTTTTTCACTCCCTTGAGACAGACGACGCCAGAGATAAGTGCTGCCCTAGTATTGCAGTGTGCAGTTAATGGTAGCGTCCGTGGCCTGTCCTGACATTGGCCTTATCTTTTCTCGACAGTTTGGCGCCCCGTACGGACTTCGCGCTACGACTTTATGTCTCCGGCAGTGTTGTAGTTGTGGCAGAGATAGAGGTGTGGTCAGGCAGTTAGGCAGAGTCGGCCGAGATTGCTGAACAATAGAATAGGATAGGTACCCAGGCATCTGAAGTGATTTCTCTTTTCCAGTAGCGAGACTGTCCCTGAGGTCTTCAGTAATGAATCACCTAGAGAAGCACTATGTCCTCAACACTGAGTCACGTTAGGCTGCTAGACAGGCAAGGCAGTGAAATCGAGTGTTGAATATGGCATTGTCATCAAGGGAGCCATTTCAGGATTACATAGATATAATTGCGCTGTTACAGTAGGTTCCTTGAGTTCATGCGTTTGCTCAGGACTTGGGCACCTAGTTGTGCGCTTGTGACACCATCTCAATAGACCAACTGGGGCGATCTACCTTTCACAGTCTTCAGTTGGTACATGCGTAGGACTACGAACAAAGTCATTGCGTGAGCAAGCGCCAACTGCTCGTCATACAAACATGTGCCAGATTCTATGTGTGTACTGTTCATGAACGTCACTCACCGCCATTGACAACTCTACCAACCCAACCTAGAATCCTCACATGGCTTGTTCCAGCCCTCTGCTGTCTTACCACTCCTTTCACGCGCTTCTTTCTAACAACTTCCTTCCTTCCCTGCAGGCCTCGGTCCCCGTACGCGGGCAGCCATCTCGGCAGCAGCCGACCCGTCAACGGCAACACTCCCCGGTCCCCGAGAAGGGCCCCGGGCAACTACCGTAGGGCTCACTCACATTCATCAGTGCCATTGCCCCCTTTGTCAACGGTGTCCTCACCAGTAGCCCCCTCTGGCAAGATGGCCTACGCGCCTCCCCATGGAGGCAGACCCACTGCATTCACAGCGGCTGCTGCCAATGGGCCATACTCGGGTGGGCAAACTCAATTTGGTCTCAGTTTCAGATGTAGATAGGATGCTGGCATGGTTGACGTTTCAGTTGCTACACCTCGAGATTCAGTTTCAGCAATCAGTAACGGAAACTGAGTTTCAGTCATTGAAGGTCCAGAATGTGGCGATGAACTGCTTAGAACCGTGCTTGGGGTTGAGAAGTGATAGCTTGTGTAGTTTTTACTTCGGGTACCTCCTTTAATGGGGCCAAAATACCAACAGAATATCCACTCTAATGCAACATTTGTAGGGAATCTTCA
Organism: Linhomoeus sp. GSCO2_2; assembly: GCA_030248115.1. NCBI lineage: Eukaryota > Metazoa > Nematoda > Chromadorea > Monhysterida > Linhomoeidae > Linhomoeus > Linhomoeus sp. GSCO2_2. The sequence goes on along the minus strand of JASAMZ010001118.1, from coordinate 39,097 downwards.
CGAAAATATTTCTGTTGGCAACCTTATGTTGCGCTTCAAGTAACTGAAACTAAACTGGCAATTTCAGTTTCAGTTTCTCTTTCTGTTATGGCGTCTGTGCGAGTTTCGATTCACTACTAGTTAATTAATTTAACTGAAACTGGAACTGTGTACGTTATACTAGCCACCCTGGCGGCTGGGCTGCCATAGTCACTGGCAAGGCTTCTTATGGAATATCTCTGCCACTTATGATGTCAAAGTCAGTTCACACAATGTGCGTTTAGCGCCCCGCCGCGACGAGACCCCTTCCTACTTCGTGGAGCACCTGGCGACCCTGGGGATGGGTCCCAAGTACAGTCTGGAGACGCCAACGGACGGCGTGCGGAAGCTGAAGGAGATGGAGCAGAACTCCGCGATTTGGGCCCAACCAATGATCCTGCGTTTCAGAAGGGACGAGATCGCCGTGGAAGATGAGAATGGGGTAATGTTAAAAAAGAAGTTGGTGGTCGCAAAAATGGAATTTTGAGGACGCTTGCAGCTTTCAGTTGCTTGGCTCAAAAACCAACCGACTATTCTGGTTCCCTTTGATGACATTCTTACTGATGGCACGTGCATCAAGGCATACATACATTTCGCTGTAAATTGTGTGTTGCTGCTTGTCAAACAATGCGCGAGATGCTAGCTAGCTAAATGGTCGCGATGTTAAAGTGCCCCATGAAGCCTGGTACGTTGAAGCGTTGCCACATAATTTTTTGTCACCAAAGGAGTCAGCGCGTATAACTTCCGGGTCATAACAAGACGTGGCAGCATGGGTGGCAGCTCTCATCTGCCACTACGCGTTGACAGTGTTGGCACTTCACTTCAATCAAGTGTTGCCGCTTCAGGTGGTCGTGGAGACCTTTCCCCTGCACCTGGTGGTCAGTCCCACGGCCCACCTCTCAAATGACGCCCGGGACGTCTACAACAACATCCTACTGTTCGTCGTGGCCCAGGACGGCCGGAGGCGCTCGCCGCAGGGGGGCAGCGCCCTGCCCAACGAGATGCACATCTTCCAGTGCAACCGGGTCAGCGCCAACGACGTTGTCGGGGACCTGACCGCATTCATGAGAGGGAACTTCGGCAAAGTGGCACCGTGAGTGATGAAGTATTTGCGTGAATGGATGGTGCTGTAAGGCTAAACCGTAGGGGTTTCAGAGGTCGCAGGGACACGGGCTTCACAGTGGGCCCGCCGTTCAGCCCCCAGTACCAGAGTACGTACTTTGAAACCAATGCACTGTTCGCACGAAAACTATTTTAAAGGGTACACGATTCACTTTCAGATCACGCCAAGATGAACGGCAGTGGGGGCGGCGGCAGGGCCATCATCCCACGGGACGACGTCTCACAGAGCTCCGACACCAGCGAACTCTTCGAGAGAGACGTGGTCAGCATCGCTTTCGCCGACACACGGAAACAACATCGAATTCCATATGTCCTTTGCAGAACACGCTCAATCGCTGCTTCGACGACATCGAACGCTTTGTGGCGCGCATCCAAAGCGCCGCCATCGCCCAGAGAGAGCTGGAGGCACAGCAGATGCGCCAGGGCCGCGCCAGGGCTCCACAGATGGCCAGGAGCCCGCCCAGGGACCAGGGCATCCTGGCCCTGCGGGCACAGCTGCCCTCGGAGCCAGAGTTTCTGGACATCTTCCAGAAGTTCAAGCTCAGCTTCAACCTCCTGGTCAGAGCACATTGTGACCAACACATCTGAAGCCTCTGACACATGTGACACCCCTGCAGGCGAAGCTGAAGAACCACATCCACGAGCCCAACGCGCCAGAGCTTATGCACTTCCTGTTCACGCCACTGACAATCATATTGGACGCCTGCCACTGGGGAATGGGGCGCAACGTGGCCCCTCAGGTACTGCAGTGAAGTTTTTTGGTCAGCTGTGGAAGTGGCAGTGATAAAACATGACGACTTTCAGGTGGTCAGTCCCCTGCTCTCCAGAGAGACAAAGGAACTCATGCAGAACTGTCTGACCAGCAAGGAGTCGGACGTGTGGATGTCTCTTGGGGACGCCTGGCGGGTCTCTCCGTGAGTCCACTTTCCACACGACAACTGACGTATTCTCGCAGGTCTCAGTGCTCATTCATTCCAGGGAGGACTGGCCCGGACCCCTGCCTCCGCCCTACAGACCTATCTTCCTAGATGGCTTCGCGCCCTACGGCCACCCGGAGCGCAGGGGCGAGGCCGTGACGGACTATAGACGTTCTAGGAGCGGCTCGGTGGAAAGGGACAAGCTCGAGCTGGAGAAGGAGAAGATTATGGAGAAAGAGTGGAGATTGAAGGAGGAAGAGAGGGCACTGGCAGCTGAGAAGAGGCGTCTGGATGTGAGAGGGGTTGCGCAGAGGTTGTTGATTGTAAAGCATGACATTAAGCAGACCGGTGTTCCAGCAAGAGAGGCGCCAGTTCTATGAGGAGCAGGAGAGGCGCTCCATCGCCAGCGAGCGACCGGTGAACACCTTCTACAGACAGGGGGAGCAGCAGAGGCAGAGGGAGTGAGTGATAGATCTTCAGACTAGGTACGTCTGCTTTGACTGACAATTGTCCTCTGGTTCTCAAAATTCAGCCCCGGCTCCAGAGGGGCCAGTCCGGCAGCCCAGCCCCGCTACCGGTCCCTGCAGAACCTAAGCTCGCCCAAGCAGCTCTCCACAGCCCCTCCTATGCAGCAAGGGGACTCCTCACTATTGGAGGTCGACTCCCCAAGGCAGAAGATGTTCCTGGAGGAGCTGAAGGCCCGGAGGGCCAAGGTGGCCCAGGTCACCTATGACCGACTCGGGGCCAACACCAAGGAGCTGACCGTGTCTAGAGGGGAGTACCTGGAGGTGGGGTTGTACTATCTTCTTTCCCTTCAATTACCATGATGCTCCAATAAGCTACCCCACATATAGTTCACCCTCCCATATAGAGAGGTTGAAACAAGTCTCTTTTAAGACTTACTAGCGGCCTGGGCGCGCGCCTTCGGCGCGCGCGGAGAAAAGCCCTTCGCGGGCTCGCTTCGCTCGCCCGCTCCAGGCTTTCGTCTCGCTCGGCGCTGCGCGCCTCGCTCGACAGCCGCAGAATCACTTCTCTTTACTGTGTGATATTATCTGCTGGGTTCGAATCCGTTGCGTGGAAAGAATTTTGTTGATCTAAAATTATCATTTGCGGATTTTTTGCGCAACGTGCTAAACTCTGTGAAGTTGCACACTTGCTGCCCTATCATGCTGTCATATTGTCTTCCATGCATCACCATCCATGCGGCCTCCACTGTCTATAGCAAAATTCAAAAATTTGAATTTTCTCAAATACAGTATGCCTACGCGTGGCGTGGCTAGGCGTGAGGAGTTGCACATTGCCCACCCTACACAGCTGGCATGCCAATCGCTTCGCCTGCCTTTCCAGTCGTGCTCCACTGTCGTCTCAGAAATTCAAAAAGTCGAATTTTCTCGGCTACAGTAGGCTTTCTCGCGTAACGGACCAGTTTCGGCACGCCTCCGGCCCAGGCCCAGGGCAGCGCCCCATAGCTGGGATCGGTCCACCGAGCCAGTCTGGCGGGGTGATTGTGTACGACACGCAGACAGACAGACAGACACACAACCAGGGATTAAGGGGAAGAACTAGCGGCCTGGGCGCGCGCCTTCGGCGCGCGCGGAGAAAAGCCCTGCGCGGGCTCGCTTCGCTCGCCCGCTCCAGGCTTTGCGTCTCGCTCGGCGCTGCGCGCCTCGCTCGACAGCCGCCGCCTAACCTCCAATTTCCTTCGCTGTGTGACAATATCTGCTTGGTTCGATTCCCGTGCTTGGAAGAAACTTTTGTTGATGCAAAAGTTATCATTTGCGGATTTTTTGCGCAACGTGCTAACTCTGTGAAGTTGCACACTTGCTACCCTATCATGCTGTCATATTGCCTTCCATGCATCACCTTCCATGCGGCCTCCACTGTCTATAGCGAAAATCAAAAATTTGAATTTTCTCATTTACAGTACGCCTACGCGCGCCCAGGCTAGGGTTGTGAAGTTGCACACTGCCCACCCTACACACCCGGCATACCAGCCGCTTCGCCCGCCTTTCCAAGGACGCTCCACTGTCTAGACCAAAATTCAAAAATTTGAATTTTCTCGCCTACAGTGCGCTTCCACGCGAAACGGACCAGTTTCGACACGCCTCCAGCCCAGGCCCAGGGCAGCGCCCCATAGCTGGGATCGGCCCGCCGGGCCAGTCTGGAGATCTCGCTCGGGCCCATACAAACTCACACACAACCAGGGATTAATGGGAAGAACTAGCGGCCTGGGCGCGCGCCTTCGGCGCGCGCGGAGAAAAGCCCTGCGCGGGCTCGCTTCGCTCGCCCGCTCCAGGCTTTTCGTCTCGCTCGGCGCTGCGCGCCTCGCTCGACAGCCGCCGACTCACTTGCCTTTTGTTTCACTGTATGACAATATATACTTGGTTCGAACCCCTTGCGTGGAAGGAAGTTTTGTTGATGTAAAATTATCATTTGCGAATTTTTTTCCCAATGTGCTGAACTCTGTGTAGTTGCACACTTACTACCCTATCCTGCTGTCATATTGGTTTACACGCAATACCTTCCATGCGATCTCCACAGTCTATAGCGAAACAGAAAAATTTGAATTTTCTCGCTTACAGTATGCTTGCGCGCGTCGTGGCCATGTGCGTGAACTTGCATATTGGCCACCCTACACAACCAGGATACCAACCGCCTTGCCCGCCCTTCCAAGCAGGCTCCACTGTCTAGAGCGAAATTCAAAAATTCGAATTTTCTCATTTACAGTATACCGTACAGCGTCGTGGCTGGGCGCGTGAAGTTGCACATTGCCCACCCTACACACCCGGCATACCAGCCGCTTCGCCCGCCTTTCCAAGGAGGCTCCACTGTCTAGACCGAAATTCAAAAATTTGAAATTTCTCGCCTACCGTGGGCTTTCCCGCGTAACGGACCAGTTTCGGCACGCCTCCAGCCCAGGCCCAGGGCAGCGCCCCATAGCTGGGATCAGTCCTCCGGGCCAGTCGGGCGGGGTGATTGTGGGCGACAGACAAACAGACAGACAGACAGACAGACAGACAGACAACCGGCGATTAAGGGGTAGAACTAGCGGCCCGGGCGCGCGCCTTCGGCGCGCGCGGAGAAAAGCCCTGCGCGGGCTCGCTTCGCTCGCCCGCTCCAGGCTTTTCGTCTCGCTCGGCGCTGCGCGCCTCGCTCGACAGCCGCCGACTCACTTGCCTTTTGTTTCACTGTATGATGATACCTGCTGGGTTCAATTCCCTTGCTTGGAACAAATTTTTGTTGATGGAAAATTTATCATTTGCGGATTTTTTGCGTAGCGTGCTAAGCTCTGCGCAGTTGCACACTTGCACGCTATCATGCTGTCATGTCGGCTTCCACGCATGACCTTCCATGCGGCTTCCACAGTCTATAGCGAAATTCAAAAATTTGAATTTTCTCACTTACAGTATGCCTACGCGCGGCGTGGCTAGGCGCGTAAAGTTGCACATTGCCTACCCTACGCACCTGACATACCAACCGCTTCGCCCGCCTTTCCAAGCGCGCTCCACGGTCGTCTCGAAAATTCAAAAATTTGAATTTTCTCGGCTACAGTAAGCTTTTTCGCGTAACAGACCAGTTTCGGCAAATCTGCGGGACCACCCAAGGGTAGCGCCCCATAGGTCGCCGGGGTCTACGGGCCCAGTCGGGCGGGACGATTGGGGGACACGCCGTCACAGACTCACAACCAGGGATTAAGGGGGAGAACTAGCGGCCTGGGCGCGCGCCTTCGGCGCGCGCGGAGAAAAGCCCTGCGCGGGCTCGCTTCGCTCGCCCGCTCCAGGCTTTTCGTCTCGCTCGGCGCTGCGCGCCTCGCTCGACAGCCGCCGCCTAACCTCTCATTTGCTTCACTGTGTATATCTGCTTGGTTCGATTCCCATGCTTGGAAGAAACTTTTGTTGATGGAAAGTTATCATTTGCGGACTTTTTGCGCAACGTGCTAAACTCTGTGAAGTCGCACACTTGCAACCCTATCATGCTGTCATATTGCCTTCCATGCATCACCTTCCATGCGGCCTCCACTGTCTATAGCGAAATTCAAAAATTTGAATTTTCTCACCTACAGTATGCCTACGCGCGGCGTGGCTAGGCGTGTGGAGTTCCACATTGCCTACCCTACCCAACTGGCATACCAACCGCTTCGCCTGCCTTTCCAAGCAGGCTCCACAGTCTATAGCAAAACTCAAAAATTTGAATTTTCTCACTTACAGTATGCCTACGCGCGGCGTGGCTAGGCGTGTGAAGTTGCACATTGCCTACCCTACATAGATGGCATACCAACCCCTTCGCCCGCCTTTCCAAGCGCGCTCCACGGTCGTCTGAGAAATTCAAAAATTTGAATTTTCTCAGCTACAGTAGGCTTTCCCGCGTAACGGACCAGTTTCGGCACATCTGCGGGTCCGCCCCAGGGCAGCGCCCCATAGGTCGGGCTGGCCTTCGGGCCCAGTCGGGCGGGACGATTGGAGGACACGGAATCACACACAACCGGCGATTAAGGGGGAGAACTAGCGGCCTGGGCGCGCGCCTTCGGCGCGCGCGGAGAAAAGCCCGGCGCGGGCTCGCTTCGCTCGCCCGCTCCAGGCTTTTCGTCTCGCTCGGCGCTGCGCGCCTCGCTCGACAGCCGCCGCCTAATCATTACTCTGTTTTACATTGATATGCAAGAAACCAAAACAAATTTGAATTTTCTCACTACCGTACACTTCTATGCGCCTATACTGCGCACGTGCAGTCTTGCTCTGTTGCCCTATCTCGCTGTCATATCAGCTTACTTGCGCGCCGTGTCAAGCAGGCTCCACCGTCTAGAGCGAAATTCAAAAATTTGAATTTTCTCACTTACAGTACACCGCAGCGCGTCGTGGCCGGGTGCGTGAAGTTCCACATTGCCCACCCTACACACCCAAGGATACCAACCGCCTTGCCCGCCCTTCCAAGCAAGCTCCACTGTCTAGAGCAAAATTCACAAATTTGAATTTTCTCGGCTACAGTAGACTTTCCCGCGTAACGGACCAGTTTCGGCAAATCAGTGGGCCCGCCCTAGGGTAGCGCCCCATAGGTCGGGCTGGCCTACTGGCCCAGTCGGGCGGGCTGATTGGGGCAAACAGACAGACAGACAGACAGACAGACAGACAGACAGACAACCGGGGATTAAGGGGGAGAACTAGCGGCCTGGGCGCGCGCCTTCGGCGCGCGCGGAGAAAAGCCCTGCGCGGGCTCGCTTCGCTCGCCCGCTCCAGGCTTTTCGTCTCGCTCGGCGCTGCGCGCCTCGCTCGACAGCCGCCGACTCACTTGCCTTTTGTGTCACTGTACGATGATATCTATTCGGTTCGATTCCCTTGCTTGGAACAAATTTTTGTTGATGGAAAATTTATCATTTGCGGGTTTTTTGCGCAGCGTCCTAAACTCTGTGCAGTTGAACACTTGCTACCCTATCATGCTGTCATGCCGGCTTCCATGCACGACCTTCCATGCGGCCTCCACAGTCTATGGCGAAATTCAAAAATTTGAATTTTCTCACTTACAGTATGCCTACGCGTGGTGTGGCTAGGTGTGTGAAGTAGCACATTGCCTACCCTACACAGCTGGCATACCAACCGCTTCGCCCGCCTTTCCAAGCGCGCTCCACGGTCGTCTCGGAAATTCAAAAATTTGAATTTTCTCGCCTACAGTAGGCTTTCCCGCGTAACGGACCAGTTTCGGCACATCTGTGGGCCGGCCCAAGGGTAGCGCCCCATAGGTCGGGCTGGCCTATGGGCCCAGTCGGGCGGGACGATTGGAGGAAACGGAATCACACACAACCGGCGATTAAGGGGGAGAACTAGCGGCCTGGCCGCGCGCCTTCGGCGCGCGCGGAGAAAAGCCCTGCGCGGGCTCGCTTCGCTCGCCCGCTCCAGGCTTTTCGTCTCGTTCGGCGCTGCGCGCCTCGCTCGACAGCCGCCGCCTAACCTCTCATTCGCTTCACTGTGTGACAATGTCTGCTTGGTTCGATTCCCGTGCTTGGAAGAATTTTTGTTGATGGAAAGTTACCATTTGCGGATTTTTTGCGCAGAGTGCTGAACTCTGTGAAGTTGCACACTTGCTACCCTATCATGCTGTCATATTGCCTTCCATGCATCACCTTCCATGCGGCCTCCACTGTCTATAGTTAAATTTGAAAATTTGAATTTTCTCACTTACAGTATGCCTACGCGCGGCGTGGCAGGGCGTGTAAAGTTCCACATTGCCTACCCTACCCAACTGGCATACCAACTGCTTCGCCTGCATTTCCAAGCAGACTCCACAGTCTATAAGTAAAGTCAAAAATTTGAATTTTCCCACTTACAGTATGCCTACGCGCGGCGTGGCTAGGCGTGTGGAGTTGCATATTGCCTACCCTACACACATGGCATACCAACCGCTTCGCCCGCCTTTTCAAGCGCGCTCCACGGTCGTCTCAGAAATTCATAAATTTGAATTTTCTCGGCTACAGTAGGCTTTCCAGCGTAACGGACCAGTTTCGGCACATCTGCGGGCCCGCCCCAGGGTAGCGCCCCATAGGTCGGGCAGGCCTACGGGCCCAGTCGGGCGGGACGATTGGAGAAAACATAGTCACAGACAGACAACCGGCGATTAAGGGGGAGAAAGAACTGGAGTATACAATGTGGAAAGTATGCAATGCCCGTGCTTCCATGGATGCACATACTATGCTCAAGTTTGAGATCTCCGCTGGTGACGTTTTGCGGATTGGTTGCATCTATACTTCCAACATACACTCCTATAACATCCGCTTCACACCATGTGAACTGGCCACTCCTCAGGTGTTGAGTGACGCCAAGAACTGGTGGGAGTGCCGCAACGTGCACAACCGCATCGGCTACTGTCCCCACACCATCCTGTCCGTGATCTACGAGAACAACGACCTCGCCGGTCCAGCGATCACCGGGGGACCCCATCCACCACACAGAACACAGAGTGCCACCGCAGCTCAGCTGGGCCCTGGAAACGTCTACTCCAACAACTACTGGAGGACGGAGCAGGCGGCTCCCCAGCCCCAGTTCTCTGCTCCCCAGCCAGCCCACTTGGCCTCTCCGGGACAGGTGTGATCGTGAATCATGAATGACAGCTGATTGAGTGCGCGTGAACTGATCAGCGATTCCACACAAGCTGCTCGCCCATCCACTGTGAATGTTTTTCGAGTGCCAGTTAAGTTTATCAGCTTGAACAACCGAAAACTCTGGTTTGAATACATGTACATGAATTCAATGGTGGACCAGTGAGTAGATTCTAGCTGGACTTTTCGCTTCGTTGCAGCCTTGTTTTCGCGCACTTTTCTTGCATTGCATGCATTGCAAACATTGTTCTTGGTCATATTTTCAGCACGGCGATCCTGGCAGGGCCTCTCGTCTCTCGAACCCCAGTCCCAAACCAGGTATGATGGACAAAATTAAGCGAGCAGCCCATTACAGCTTGTTGCGCAAGACTAAGAGCAGAGACCACGTTTGACACCCCACCTAAATAGTTACTCGTTTTGTCATTTGGTTTCGTTCCTTCGCTGTGATTTCACCTTCTGTTGACCTGGATTTCTTAGGTTCGGTATTCGCTCTGTTGTTCACTTGGTTGTTTCTTGGTGTTTGGTTTCTTGGGTTGGTGGTTGTTTGATTCTATTGATATCGCTCCGTCCCTGATATGTTAATTGGTACTCAGACTGTTACAGAGTCGTTTACCTGATCGCTGGTGTTGGTTTTGACTTGTGTAACCACATTCGCCATCTCTCTCGTCCTTTTACATACACTACGTACCATGTTGACGTCTATATTAGTACTGTGGAATCATCAAATATTCTTGGCTGCAACGTGTTATTGGTTATCATTGTATTGAAGACAAATGGACTGCCAGCAAGTGGAAGACAGTTGGTTTATAAGCATGCCGTATGTTATGCTCTTGGTGGAGGTGTTGGCATTTCTGTAGGCTACTATTGGTGATGGATGCATATTTTAAAATTGTCCCTTTTGCTTTGGTGGCTAACAAGTACCTAACATAGGAACATGGGGTACAGGGAAGGAATTTTGCTTTGCTTTGCAATGGGCAAATGTGTTAGAGAAAGGAGGTCTTGCGCAAAAGCTGAAATGGGCTGTAAAACTTGGCTTGTCTGGTGTGGGTGGCTGGCTATAGTGCTACTGTACGGCCATAGCACAGGCCGATGATTGTATTGCCAACACCCCACACTAACTATTGTTAACAAGCAAATGTAGTGTATTGAGACCGGCTAACTAACCAGCCTTCGATGTCGTCCCCCTCTCAGCAGGTGGCCACCATCTGGACTCCCCTCAAATCTATGCCAATCAGCAGTCTCCGATGATGCGCCAGAGGGAGGCTCCCCTGGGCGCCCCACCCCCTCCTCCTCCTCCGGGCCCGGCGCCCAACCTGAACACAGTCAAGGTCCGGCAGGTGGTCAGGGACGAGTTGAGGAAAAGTCATTTGTTGGATGAGTCCTCCAATGGGCCCACTGCCAATGGCTTCCTTCCCAGTGGAGAGAGAGGGAGGGAGCAGCAGCACGACCACCTCCAAGTGATGAGAAGGGGTGGGTAGAGGAATAACGGCATGTCGTGTAACTGCTTAGCAGTGCGGGCGCCCTTAGAGCACGAGAAGGCCAACAGTGGCCGACCGGATAATGGATAACAGTGGCCACTCTAGGCAATCGTCACCTCTGCATAGATACACATAGCATACTTTAGATGGGACCCAAATCTGATAGAAAGAACGGAAACAAGATTAGTAGACGGGGGCAGAGCCCCTCGGGGCACTCCTCCCCTCTTTCAGAAGAATTTTGTGGGTTGAATCATGCTGCCCATTGATCAGCGAGATATGTCAGCGAGGCTTACTGGCCATTCTGATCGCAAAACTAATAGCAAATTCGGAATTGTGACCCTCCAATACCCCACATTCGACATACAGCACACCTAGCTTCAGCTGAACTGACACTACCAGGTTTTCCACTTGGCATGGTGGCAAGGAAATTCTTCAAAAATGACCCCACACATCTCAAAACGAAAGGAAAACATCAAATTCGTGATCAGCGTCCCCGAAAAGCCGGAATCGAGTACTTACACGGTAGGTGCCCTGGACAAATCGAGCAACCAAAATTTTGAATTCAAATTTCCCGCCAAAATACGCGTCGAACGAAAAAGTGCTTATAACAAAAACAACGTATCTTCTGATGCTCTATCACGTGAGAGTCCAATTGACACCAAAATGTCTCGACTGACCCCACTTTACACCGAAATACCGAAAATTTGTAGGAAAAATGTGAATTTCACCAAAAAATTGCCCCCGCCGAAACATGAAATTCAAAACCTATGAAGATACTTGTAAGCCTCACAAACCCTGTTAATATCGTCGGAATCGATTCACGCAGTCAAAAATGGGAAACGCGCCACTTTTGAATTTTGACTGAAAAATCGATTTTTTCGATTTTCACACAAAATTCGGCCTCTCCGAAAGAAGTGACCTACTACACATTTATAGAGCTCGCCGAGCTCTATCGAATGGTGTTTGTCCCATCTCAATATGAGTACCCTATCAATAGTTACGCCGGCCCGAAGTTTTGCCCGGAACTCCGGGACCCAACTTTGGGCAATATTTCTCAGCCCGGGGTACATCTGACCGGATTCAACAACGCGGTGCGGTCATTGGCTACCTGAGATGTGCCAGTTTTCAATAAACTAGAACTTCTACTTTAAAAATAAAACACTTACAGCGGGGGCCGCGAACCCTATTTTTGGGTCGAAAAACCGGGTTTTTGCCACCCGGCCCGGGCAGGACCGGACCCAGCCCGGCGGCGCCCCCACCATCGGATAGCCCAATGTCTTTTACATATTCGGCCCAAAGCTCGTCTCGCTACGTTCTACCAGAACACTATTCTAAGCGTCCAAAGTTCATCGGAGGCCGAAAAACCGGGTTTTTGGCAACTTGCCAAAAATCGGGTCCCGGACGGAAGTCGAGACCTTCGATGCAGGTTTTTCCATCCAGAGACCTATCGAATAAAAAAAAATTCGCCCCGATCGGCCAACTCTAGCCCGACTTATGAACGTTTGAATTTACACAGAATCCGCACCATCACTATAGCACTCCTCCCTTTTGGAGGGGAGGAGTGCCAAAAATTTCTCCGGTCAGTGGTTAAACTCCGGTCAGTCGTTAAACTCCGGTCAGTGGTTAAACTCCGGTCAGCGGTTGAAACGTCGGCCCTTCGATCGGAACGGGTCGAAGTCGTCGTCGTCCCCTCGCGCAGGGAGGGTGGAGGGCGGCGGAGTAATAGCAATAATAATAATGCGTGCTCATTCCCAATCAGAAGCGTCCCACCCAAACCAACGGAGCGGGCGCGCGGCGGGAGGGAGCGTCGCCGTCGCCCTTCTAACGTTTCGTCTCGCGGCAGGAGGGAGGGTGGCTTGCAGACGTGCGTGCCTTCCCCCTCCCCACTCCACTCGCCTTCATTGCATTTCTGTCGTGCTGGTGCAGCTCTCTGTGTATTATGCAGTTTCTAATGATAGGCCAACGTGCGTCGCCCGCTCGCCAAACCTTTGCATTTCTGTCGAATTGCGGTTCCTTCTCTCTCGCCGCTTTGTCGCTGGGATCGGCGCGTTCTTAGAATCCGACGTCTGTACGCTAGCTAGCTAGCCTGCCCTTTGCGATTCATTCTCGCTCTCGCCCGTTTGATTCCCTCCCCTTGCCTTCAAATCGTCCTCCTCCCGGCCGGCTCGGCGGAGCGGGCGACAGGCGCCTTCTTCGCGCGAGGCGACAGTTCTCGGCGGCCGCGTGGCCCGCTCGTCAGAAGGAAGGAGGACGGCGGCGGCGCCGCCGGCTTCGCGCGCTCCCGCCCGCTATGCTATAGTAGGACAGCCGCGCGCGCGCACGTAAGCTAGCCGGCGGAACAAAGAGGCTAACGCGCGCCGTCCCCGCCAGTCGGGCTTTAGGCGCTAGGCGTCCTTTTAAACGCGCGCGCCCATTAACACGGGAGCCCATTCGCGAAGGGGATTTAAATCGGCCGTCCCTTATGTACCTACTGGAACAGGACAACTGGAACTCTGACGGAGCGCCAAAAGGTGCACAAACTGGCGCAGCGCGCTACGCAGTGCAGCGGCGACTCGCGCCATACGGTGCAGCGGCTTCTATCAAAAGTCCATTCGAACAGCCGGCCGTGCAGGCGCGCCGCGGGAAGGAGGGAGGGCCCTTACCTGCCCCCTTTCCTTATCGATCGATCGATCGTCGCGCAGCGTAACAGAAGGGATAGGGGCAGGCAGGCGGGCGCTAGGCAGACGCAGCTAAGCTCGCTTTACCGCATTTTCGCACCTGCAACGACAATGCGCCCTTTGTTTTAGCGCCGCCTCTTCACGCAGCGACAGCCGCCCGGGCGAGCGACAGCACTGCCAGCCGGCCAGCGCCGTTACACGCTTCGCCGCACGGCAGCGCGGCCGACCGAACCGACAGCTGTCGCCTTTCGGCCTAGCCGCTACCGGCGGCGCTTCCCTTTAGTTCCCCTCCCAAAGCCCGACTCTACTGAAGGCGCACCCGTTTAGTTCCCTCCCCCTTACACCAGCATAGTACCTACTACTCTGCAGGAGACGAGCAACTGTTCATGTGAGCACAGCGTTCAGTGGAGCGTCCTGAACTAGTTTTTTGATTTGGATGCAACGAAGGTTGGGAGCCAGCGCAGCCATGCGGCCTAGCAATTGGCAGTCGATTGACTTTGAACCAGCCTCCCAGTAAACGCCAATTGACATCTCCTCCAGAACCGACATCTGTGGCAATGGAGCAACTTTGCCCCACCCAAGTTGCAAGCCTTTGACTTCCAATCGCCTGAGATGTGCCGAAACGCTGGTCACCACGTCGAAATAGAGTTTGGAGAAGCAGCTTTCAGTGCCAAGTTCAGAAGTTGGCAAAGCAAGCTCGCGCAGTGAAACGTTTGAAAAGACGCCAGTGCTGCGCATCTGCTTCATTAGCCTCGTCCCACAGATCGTTGCACAGTCGATCGACGGGAGGCGAATCAGTTGGTGTAAGTTCACCGGTAGTACAGAAGCGCGAAGGTTGCGACATTTCCCCTTGATTGTTTGGAAGAAGCTGTTATAATGGCAGTCGTCTTGCAGCTTCACGGCCGCAAGGGTGCGCGCCGAGGTTTGGGAGAGCACAAGTTGTCCCACGAGAACGGAGAGAAGCGAGCACACTTCAGCCACCAGCTGGGCGCCAAGAATAGAAGGAAATGGTAGTTCTGATTCCAGATTATACCACATGCTGATTGCTTTTTGGTCAGAGACCTCGAATTGTCGCATTGCTTCCTCTAGATGCCTTTGTTGGCTATGCGACAATTCTTTTTGCCTTCGTTGTGCAACTTGTTGCTTGGCGACCATCAGTTGCTGATAAAGCTTCACGCACTCCAGCAATTGTCGACGCAGCAGTCGGCAGGCCACCAAAGGCAGCTGTTGTCGTGGTTGTTGGCGTCGTCTTAGTTGATGGTCATTCCAATTTATCGTGGGAGTAGGAACTATGTGATTGCTATTGCCCAAGTGCAGAACTCGCGGTTGTGCGTGTCGATGTTGCGGTTGTAGTGGCTGAAGTTGCCCCACTGGCCAATGGGAGGGCGATGTCTCGCCGGGCCATGTCGAACGCATGAGGATTTCAAAGCGCCTCAGATGTTTCCAGTGGCCGAACACTCTGGAAATGCTGTCCAGCCTATCCAAAACCTCACCTCTGGGATGAAAGCTTTTCGGGTGGTAGGCGCTGCAAGACTTCATCAGGCGCAGAGCGGCCTTCTTTCTGCCCTCTGTCCGTTGTCACGTGCAGAACCACTGTCACTGCCTGCATGGCCACAACTGCGTTTATCACCTCCACACTGGCCTCGGTTACGCGGAGTGTGTAGTGGAACAGTCCAAGGAATCTTCTGGAGAGACGGCGCAGGCCAAGGACCTCTTTTATACTGCAATAGCTGAGGATCTCTGTCAGCACGTCGTCAGGCATTCTGTCCAAAGAAGGACCTGAATAGAACAGCTGGAAGATTTGGCGAAGGTGATGGCGAACGGAATTCCATGCCTTTTATAAACAAACCATGGCGGGGTTTGTCCGTCGCAGAGTGGCTCATTTTCTCTCTCTTTACCACAAGGCACTTCGACTTAGACGTTCGTGCTAATATTGTTTCGTGCGCAACTGTACAACTACATGAATCTAGGTTTCGCTGAACTGTGCTGTGTGCATGTGTCCTACTTGCTAGCAACCTGATGAATCAACGACGCCGGAATGAGGTTTGTGAGGTGTGACTAACCACTAAGCATGCGGGCGGCTGCGTGCTTGTCGTCTGTCGAATCAGTTTCCTAGCGCCATTGCGGATTTGCGCGAAGTGAATGTGCAGTTGGTTACGAAACTCTCTGCTTGGGGCAGCGCGGGTTCTTGTGTTGTCACTAACTTATAACAATTCGTCGAGCAACAAAACTGAACAGTTGTGTTCTGAGATATGTACGTATAGCAAAGTAAGTGACGAAGCACCCTGTTGAAGGACTGAATGAAAATGGGCTTCTTCGAGAGGGGCGCACGTTACAAAAGTTTGTACATATTTAACACTTGGTCTTCTTTCATTGATTAGCAGGTTTGTTCGTAACCCTTTGATGCACAGGTGGGTCTGTCAGACCCACGCGCGGGCGACGTGATCATCTTTTGTGTTGTGGGCAATCGGGTGATCATGCATTTCACGCAGTACACAAAGCTGATCAGTCATTGGAAGTATTGAACAGTGGCTGAATAGAATTGAAAAGGTGATCAACCATATGCTGTGAAGTGGGTAAAGCACATTAATACGTGATCATAACTTGAAGTGCAGAACATAGTTTGGTGCCGACTGCAAGCCGCCGCCCCACCACCAATATGATCACCTTTTGAAATAAGATGAGTGGATAGAGTCTGAAGCAAACACATAAGTCAGTCACTAAAACACAAATACAGCACCATGGAGACATGAGAACGGGTTCACAGGTACTTCAGAGAGTGGAGTGGGAAATGGACTCTGACGTGTGGAAAGACTCAAAACATGTAATCATGGAGCCGGCCTGAGCAGTGGTGTGCAGATTAACCCCGCAAACGCTGCAGTAAGACATTGTCTTAGACTGAAGATGCTTGTTGATTTGTGGGTGCATGATGCAGTGTTTTCTGGATGCATAATCACAGTGCCAGGGAAAGTGGCCCAACTCTAATTTCATTCTCAGCTTCATGATTTTGTCTCTTGAGTGATTGGGAATGGTGCGGGAAGGGTTCTCCTTCACAGTGGCACAATCATAGGTGGGATCCTCCAGTGAGCATATGAACTGAAGAAGCTCGTCGACCAGTTGTTTCTTTATGTCAGAGTTCCTCCAATTGGGGTGATAGTGCTTGTAGATAATGATGGTGTTCACCAATGCTGCCTCAAGCAAAAACGAGAAGCCAGCCCCTAGAGACCAGTTTCTAGATTTCATGTGGCATTGGTTGGTTGCCCTCATCTGGTCACTGGAAGGCAAAGATGAGCAAGCAGTTGTCAACACATAGTATACCAAGCAATGTAAGCTGACAATTGGTCTACTGGTCCCATGTTATGCTCGTAGAAGGAGAATCTTTCTGGCCGATAGACTGAGATTTTTCAGTATTTTCCTCCTCCCTGCTTTGACTTGACCTTCCTGTGGTGAGCCACAGGAAGATAAGTGTTGTCATCCAGTCACTCAAAGTTGGGAATAGAGTAGAGTAAGCTGATTGGCTGGTTGTCTCTCCATGTCAACAGGTCGAGCACCCCTGCAAAAGTATGATCACCTTTGACAAATTAAGCCACTCGTTTCACCCCAAACCGAGTTCAACTCGATCCCAAAACACTCAAATGCCTTTGCACGTTGAGTGTGTCCACACATTATATCTACATGCACAACAGCGGTATTTATGCACCTTTTCTTTCAAATGTTGCGAGTTGGGGAACAACGACTCCACGCATATTCTTACTTACACAACACACATTGCACATACAGGGTGTCCCATGGTGGGTGTACCAACTTTGATCGGCTGTTGCGCGTCACTGCGTTGGCCGATTTGGCTGAAATTTGGTAGATACGTACTACTAAGTGAGACTTAGACATGTGCAAAATTTGAGCATACTACGCCAATTCTGGCGGGAATGCTGGCCCAAAGCGCAAAAATGTTTCGACGATGGTACACCTCTGCAGCAGCACAAGCAGTTGCCCAGGTCCGACTATGGTCCTGCAGACTGACTTTGATTTGATTGTTCTGAAGCATGTTACAAGCTACGGGGTTCGTTCCAAGACCGTTCAGAAGCTCGATTAATCCTCATTGTGATGGTGCAGGTGGCAGCAAAGTAGCTACAAGCAAACCAACTTTGTAGCTGCCACAAGCTGACGAGTCTTAAGAAAATAAAAAAGTTTGCGTTTTTGGGACCGCATTCCAGCAAGAATAGGTGTAGGGCATTGAAATTTTACAAGTGTCTAAGTTACACTGGCTAGTAGGTATCTACAAAATTTAGCAAAATCGGTCAACACAGTGACACGCAACAGTCGACCAAAGTTGGTACACCCATCATGGGACACCCTGTAGATCTGTTTAGATCTGCGATATTTGTGCACCGCATTCTGATGCATGATCATCTTTTCTCCTATGCATCCACTGATACTCCTGGGACAAAAACCATTTTAGATGGGGTCATGTCGCTCAGCAGGGCCTGCATTCCTTGCACAAATCTGGTAGCTCTAAAGAGCAGATGCACTGCCTATTTCGAAACATGTTTTATCCATTCTTCAACAGCACCTTCTCCCTCAACAATGCGCTTAATAATTGCGACTGCCACATTGGTGCTAATGAGGTGATTTTTTACACTTAATTACTTTTCACACACCCATTTGACATCTACACAATTTACATTGATTTTACAGTTTGGCTATCTTCTCTCAGTCCCCAACCTCTCTCCTCGACTTCATCGTCAAACATGGAGAATCTCTGCATGATGCCATCGAGATATGGGAAGAAATCCACAAATTGCTCGATCCTGTCAAGTGAGAACTTCTAAACTACCATTCAACAACACTTTTTGTTCTATTTGTAACTACCTATTCACATTCTAGTTGGTCGACAGCCACCATCAAACATGCCGTCAGAGCAGTTGTTTACGCAGCTAAGCTACAAGCAAAGTCCTATCCACACACTACTACTATGATCGTCAAGGACCATCCTCCCATTTGCCCTCTCAAGCCATGGATGACTGAAGATCATTAATTCAACTGTTTGCTCCTGGCTCTTGAACAACGATGAACAACAATGATTCCTTCATTTACCCTCATATACATTGTTAGTTAGCTTAAAGGTGATCACTTCTTTCAGTCCATCTATTCTCATTGCCCTTCCCTCGGTTGCATAACCGAGTGCTGCGAATGCATGATCATACTATGAATGTTGGAACATACTAACCATCTGCTGCGCCTTGCAGCAAATGCCTGATCATACTTTTGTCTAGCAGCCAGAATTATGTTCATGTCTCTCATCGACCTGATCACCTTTTCATGTCGACTCCAAAGGGTGCTCACCTTTCGAAATTTTTTTAAAAGGTGATCACCTCCCGTCAAAAGGTGACCACCTACTTGCAACTGTGCACCAAAGGGGTAAGTTCGCAAGTTTTCAGGCCTTTCATTGGACATGATGCCCGACGATGTTTTGACTGTGATCCTAGGCTACTGTAGTTTGAAGGACTCCCTTTCATTGCGTCGTCTGTCCAGAAGATTCTTGGGACTGTTCCACTACGCTTTCCGAGTGACAGAGGCCAGTGCAGAGGTGACGAATGCCGTTGTGGCCATGCAGTCTGTGGAAGTGCTGCTGCACATTACAACAGTCAGAGGACAGAAATCAGCCATATTAGCTAGCTACTGATGAAGTCCTGCAGCGCCTACCATCCGGAAAGTTTTCCTCCAAGAGGCAAATTTCTGGACAGGTTGGAAGCCGTTTCGAGCCTGTTCGGTCACTGGAAACATCTGAGGCGATTCAAACTCCTGATTCGCACAACACGACCTGACGAAGTGGCAGCAGCCTCCCAGTGGCCAGCAGGCCAATTGAAAGAGCCATCGCCGGACGCTGGCCGTACAACAGTGGCAATCTACAACCGCCCTAGACAGCCGGGCCGCTTTTCCAATACTCGTGGTTTATTGTCTTACCCTGCGGGTCCAGGCCCCTGTGTATCCTGGCCTCCTGTCCAACTATCCCATATGCAGCAAGCGTGTGCGGATGACCGCAATGTGAGGCCATTCTACTTGCCAAACCGACACGTCCAGCAGCAACAAATGTTGGCCAATCAACAGCGACTGCAACAAGAACAACGACAGCAGCGATTGCTGACCTGGCGACAACTGCGTCGACAACTGCAGGCCAACGATGGGCTACGGCAGCAATTGGCGGCCGCCGAGAAACAACAAGAACCGCAAGAAGGTCGGTCGCGTAGCCGGCAACTGTATCGCGAATGGAAACGTTGGCAACTGCAAACCGCTGCCGACCAAGCGTTCTTCACGTGGCAAGTCCTGGAGTCGCAACTGCAGTTTCCCTCTGTTCTTGGCGCCGAGCTGGTGGCTGAAGTGGGCTCGCTTCTCTCCGTTCTCGTCATACGTGTAACCGGGGGGGGGGGGGGGGGGGGGGGGGGGGGGGGCAGCCCCCCCCCCCCCCCTAGCCGAAAGTGTACCCCCCCCATACCCCCCCCCCCAGGTACCCCCCTCCCACCTTCCCCAAAAGACCCCCCCCCCCTAGAATTTCAAAAATTTTAGCCTGCGGCGCTTAAAAATGGCAAAATTTCGCGTGCGGCGTTTAAAAATATCAACATTTTCGCCTGCGGCGCTATATTTTGGACGTTTTTGATCGAAATTAAGCGATTTTCGGCACTTTTTCGTCTATTTTTGCATATTTTTTTCATTTTTTGATACTTTTTTGCCACAATTTTTAGGTCATTTAACCCCCCCTCCAGGGGCCTCAGACCCCCCCCCCCCTGAGGGGTCCTATACCCCCCCCCCCCGACCCCCCCCCCCCCTGGCCGGCTGGCGCTTACACGTATGGTTCTCGTGGGACAAATTGTGCTGTCCCAAACAACGGCGCGCACACTTGCGGCAATGAAACTGCTTGACGTCTGCGATAGTCTCAGCTTCTTCCATACAATCAAAAGGCACACTATCCCCACGCTTCTGTTCTGCCGGTCAATTTGAACCAATTGATTCGCCTCCGGTCGATGAGCTCTGCAACGATCTATGGCACGAGGCTAATGAATCATTTTGCATCACACTGAAGCTTTGACCAATGTCGCACTGCGGGAGCTGGTTTTGCCGAAAGCTGAACTTTATGTATGGGATCCGCGTTACAAACTTCCTCTCGCCCTGGTGACTAGCGTTTCAACAACCTTGACTCGATTGGAACTCAACTGCTTGTCACTTGGGCGGGGAGAATTTTGCCAGATGGCGGCTCTGGAGGAGATTTCGCTCCGCCTTTATTGGGAGGCTGCGTCAAAGGGCGCCGAGCATCAACTGCTCGGCTGTTTGGCCAAAGCGGCGCCCAATCTTCGTTGCGTTCGGATCGGGAGACTAATTCTATTCGGTCGAGCCGACGCCGTGTTCAAGTACGAAGAGCTGATAGCCATCTGCAGTCATCTTGAAGTTTTGGAGGTCATTGACTTCACAGCAAGAGAAGGCGCCTGGGATGGAGACGACCCCTTCATCAACCTCGATTACGACGACGACGACGACGTCGACAGCGACTCTGAAGATGGGTCCGGGTACTACTACGACGATGACTATATCACACCCGCGTGGAGAGCTGAAACCACTCTCTGGTCTCTGACTGAGAGGGGCCCTCTTGACGTCGGCAACAGCCCTCTGCAATGGAATAAACGCTACGTGGACGTTCGACCGAGTGCACTGATAACATTGATTGCTTAGAAGTAGAAGTTGACTCTGCTGCTACTGTATGTGGAACCCAGGTACGAGCACTGCTTTGCGCAACGTCGGTAGTGTGCCTGATGCTCTAGAATTGCCTCTGGCTCGAAGGGCGCCGCTCGGCAAAGTGCTCGGTTGATTGAACTGACTCATCATCCTAGAAGTATCGAATCTCCTGATTCCCTGCACTACAAGTGCACTGACAAAAGTGAGTGCTTATGTAGGACGACTGTTTTTTGCGATGGGCCGAGCCACTCTTTTGCGTGATCCAGTCTCGTCCATGGTGTCATACTGGAATTCATTTCAATTCTAGTATAGTACAGTACAGTATGGAGGAGAGATTTTCAATTCTAGTATAGTATAGTATAGTATCACAGTTCCCTGTGAATTGTAGTATAGTATAGTACAGTACAGGCGGCGATCCATGAATTGTAGTACAGTACTAGAATAGAATTCCAGTATAGAAGCCACGCAAGAATCTCAAAACCATGCACAAAATTCCAGGTTTAAAGTCCAGATTTGCTCACTTGAGAGCGCAATGGTTCGGTATCTGCTCCACATACAAAAGTTTTATGCTATTTTACTGAAAACTTTAACAATTTTGGTCAGAATACAGGAGTGCGCTGCTGAAATTCGCTGCGGAAATCGATAAAATCTATACTGTAATACCATTCCAGTATGGTTTGAATTCTAGTATAGTATAGTATAGTATGAGTTCAAATTTTCGTATTCTAGTATAGTATAGTATAATACTGGAATACCAAAGCAAATTGTAGTATAGTATAGTATGGTTATACTATACTGTACTACTAGCCGTTCCTTCCTGTCGCAGAAGAATTTGTGTGATCTGAATAGCATGGAATGTAGTCGTCAATGGCCGTAATGTCCTGTTGCATGATCTGTCCTGTTGAAGGTCTGTCCGTTGCAAGGTCTGCCCTGTTGTGAGCCAACGGCGCTGGTCGCCTCACACGCGTGCCGCAACGTCCGTCCTGTACATTGTCAAGGTCTGACCTGTTGCAAGATTTGTCCTGTTGAAGGGTCTGTCCATCTGTCCTGTTGCAGGGTCTGTCCTCAGTCCTGTTGCAAGATTTGTCCTGTTGTAAGATCTGTCCTGTTGCAAGATTTGTCCTGTTGCAAAATCTGTCCTGTTGCAAAATCTGTCCTGTTGCAAGGTCTGTCCTGTTGCACGATCTGTCCTGTTGCAAGGTGTGCCCTGTTGCAAAATCTGTCCTGTTGCAAAATCTGTCCTGTAGGCAGAAGGTCTGTCCTGTTGCGAGCCAATGGCGCTGGTCGCCTCGCGCGACCATCCTGTTGCCACGTCTGTCCTGTTGCAAGATCTGTCCTGTTGCAGGGTCTGTCCTGTTGCAAGATCTGTCCTGTTGCAGGGTCTGTCCTGTTGCAAGATTTGTCCTGTTGCAAGATCTGTCCTGTTGCAGGATTTGTCCTGTTGCAAAATCTGTCGTCTTGCAAGGTCTGTCTTGTTGCAAAATCTGTCCTGTTGCAAGGTCTGTCCTGTTGCAAGATCTGTCCTGTTGCGAAATCTGTCCTGTTGCAAGATTTGTCCTGTTGCAAGATTTGTCCTGTTGCAAAATCTGTCCTGTTGCAAGGTCTGTCCTGTTGCACGATCTGCCCTGTTGCAAGATGTGTACTGTTGCAAAATCTGTCCTGTTGCAGAAGGTCTGTCCTGTTGCGAGCCAATGGCGCTGGTCGCCTCGCGCGACCATCCTGTTGCAAGATTTGTCCTGTTGCAAAATTTGTCCTGTTGCAAAATCTGTCCTGTTGTAAGATCTGTCCTGTTGCAAGATCTGTCCTGTTGCAGGGTCTGTCCTGTTGCAAGATCTGTCCTGCTGCAGGGTCTGTCCTGTTGCAAGATTTGTCCTGTTGCAACATTTGTCCTGTTGCAAAATCTGTCCTGTTGTAAGATCTGTCCTGTTGCAAGATCTGTCCTGTTGCAGAAAGTCTGTCCTGTTGCAAGCCAACAGCGCTGACTGCCTCGCGAACGCGCCGTACAAAGCGCCGCGCAAAACAAATGATAGAAAGCGGGCAGATTTTCCGGTTGCAAGATCTGTCCTGTTGCAAGATTTGTCCTGTTGCAAAATCTGTCCTGTTGCGAAGGTCTGTCCTGTTGCGAGCCAACGGCGCTCGTCGCCTTGGCACTCCGCCGCTTGAAAAGCGAAGGAGTGCTATAGGAGCGGTAAAGCCCACAGTTAACACCAACAGGCCTGGCGCTCGCTACGAAGCACTTAGGGAGCCAAATTTTTTTTTAAAAGATAGCTTATGATGACGCGCAGCGTGCTCGGGGGGTGAAAAAATTTCGGCGGTGGAAGAATTTTGCGAAAATTCAAAAATTCGAATTTTTGCTAAGTAAAGTAAAAAAAATACCCCACAACTTTCGCAATAGTGGACCGAATTTGGTGATTTTTGGATATGTTGTAGGCCTTTGGGTCCTCTACCATTAATTTCAAACGCGGGCTCCCTAGGTGGTCCGACGCGGGAGTACGGTAAAAAATTCAAAATTTTAAATTTTTTTCCTACCTTTAAAAAATCGTAACTCGAGTTTGCGACGGTGGATCCTCGCCAATTTAATTTCTGACCTGGACACTTATATTACCTTTCATTCGACACCAAAACCACCGAGATCGGTCTTGTCGTTCGGGAGATCCGCGGTGGCAAAAGTCCCAGGTCCCGAGCGGAAAATTCGGATTTTCGACTTTGAGTGGATTTTTGGGCTGGAAAGCGTGCCTTTAGCGGCAAATTGACCGCTGCATCGTGTTCCGCGTTAAAAGTTGGTCTAGACGAAGTGTCTTGACCGTTTTGAGGTACCGTATCCCGGCCGCGCCGAATTTTTGAATCCCGGGGTCAAATTTTCGAAATTGTGTTTTCTCTTGTTTCGGTGGTTTTCGGCGACGCTGAACACGAATCCGGTGTTTGTTTTGCGATTTGGGACGCCTTTACCGTGATTTCTGCACCCGGCCGGCCAAAAATTGGGTCCCGGGGTCGAATTTTTAAAATTGTGTTGACAGTTGTGTCTGGGCTTTCTGATGCCGCAGAACGCGAATCCGTCGTTTGTTTGGCGATTTGCGGTGTATTTAGCCTGATTTTGGCCGAATATACTCACGCTCTATAAAAATTCGTGAATCCGAAAATACCGTCCGCCATTGATTTTGCTGCGCCTACAGTACGCCGTCCATATAAGACGCGCTGAGAAAGGCGTCTACGCACGCGCAATCGAACCGAGTTATAGGAGCGTCGTACTGTAGCACTACGGAAACCGACGCCGTCCACCCCAGCGGGGGAGCCCCCGCTGTGTAGCGTAGATAAGGCGCGCCTATACAATTGGGGCGCCGCTGGCATTCTACATTGTGAGTGGCTATAGACAGTAAGCGGTCAGTACAGCCTGCGCTCATCGTCGTCAGTACAGCCTGCTCCGACGCGTCACTTGCGCCACATCGGCCTCTAAGCGTATGGCATCTGCTTAGGCCCGCCCCGGGCCATAGACCCTAGTTCTACACTGAAAAAATTGGGGACAAACTAATTTGACGGCATGCAACACTTGTTGGTTTCTGTGCCCCCGTCTGCTAAAACAATCACGCGGAGTGCCTATCTGACACTCAAGGAGTGTCACGTATCACTTGTTTTATGGGGGGCGGCAAACTTCGATCTCTGCAGGCGATGCATACAGCTGTTTTGACTGAGATACTTTAGGGGACTGCCCTGCCACGACCATGTGTTGGGTCGACTCAGTGTTGGGTTGACTTTCTCGATACTATACTCAATTTGGTCACGCTTATGACGAACTTGTATGATGGATGTATGTTGTTGTACTTATGACCGATTCTGTTGTCAAAACTGCGAAATCAAATAATTTTCTATACAAATGCTTCAGCTCTCGGTTCTGGCTTGAAGAGGTTCTGCTGCTACAAATATGGGGCCCACATAGTTACACACCATGGTAAAAAGTAGGCTTAGCAGGGTTCTCGAGCTACGGTTTACCGACAGAGGAGCGACAGACAAAGGAGCGACAGACAGAGGAACGACGACAAAGGAGCGACGCGACAAAGGCGCGATGGACAAAGGAGCGACAACTTTACTTTCGATTCATTGGCTTATTTGACAAGCTTTGACCTACCTACCTGCTATTACTTCTGTTCCTAATTCCTTGCAAATTTATTTCGATCTTTCTGATAGAATTGACCTACAAATGTATAGCAGTTGCATTAATTTAGTCAAGCGCGGCAACTGAAGGAATCAATCTTATCGTTAATGGCGCCCAAATGTTTGATAATTCACGTCAAAATTTAGATAACCATAAATATAACTTTTCAAAATATATCTTAACGACACGTTTGGCGCGTGTTTGGCCATAATCACGTAACACGCATCGGTTTGAGACGCACATAAAAAAATCGCGGCTTTGTACAGGGCGGTTTGATAATTTTCACACCAGTTGTTCCACAAGATGGCCTCATATCATATTTCAAATTTCAGCAAAATCGGTTAGCTGCAGCGTTAGTTATGGGCTGCTGCGTGCACCCTACTTTGGCCCAAAATGGCCAAAATCGCCGAAATCGGCCAACAAGCTGTTTTAAAAAAGTTGAGTTGTTTTATTAATACAGAGTGGTTTGTGAGTGTTTTAAAGTAGAAGAGTAAAAGAGTGGATACTCTTGTAAAGTATTTCGAAGCCTTTCCGATATGACGCGCGCCCGCCCGGAGTCCACTATTCATGCGCTACTTCTGACACGCTCCTTTCTGAGGGGTTCTTGCAGGGCAACATTGGGATCGCCCGGGATTAATTTTTTGAGCAAGTCACACGCATTTCTAAGCGGTTGTTGCAAGGCAACATTGGGATCGCCCAGGATTAATTTTTATACTCCACAAAAAAGTGTGGAGTATATAGCGTTTGTGCGCGAAACGCAGAAACTTTGAGTCAACGGCGTTTGCGCGTGAAGCGGCCGATTCCAAACGGTCTTTTGCGTTGGGTAGGCCTAGTGGGTGGGCAGGGTGGACACCAAACGGGGTCACGCTGCGGGACAAAAATTTAAATTTTCAAAGTACTGAAAAAGGCATAGTACAAGGTAGAACTCGAAAAAGTTGCAT
This sequence comes from Linhomoeus sp. GSCO2_2, assembly GCA_030248115.1. Taxonomy (NCBI): domain Eukaryota; kingdom Metazoa; phylum Nematoda; class Chromadorea; order Monhysterida; family Linhomoeidae; genus Linhomoeus; species Linhomoeus sp. GSCO2_2. The sequence goes on along the minus strand of JASAMZ010001118.1, from coordinate 13,005 downwards.
ATAATGGTATATACTATCTTTTGATATGTTGTAGTACTCGATAGGGCCGAGGGTGGAAAAAAAGAATTGGATCGCTGCGGGACCCATTTTGGCGCCAAATTTGAAAAATTCGCGATTTTTCTCTATTTTTCGACTTTGACGGTTTGCTGTGCGCGATAGGTAGCAGCTAGAGCCGCGAGACCGCTTTTGGTGCTCCTTCCCAGATGTCCTCTATCGAATGAGCCATGAACGGAGAAAATCGGTTGAGACACAAAAAAGTTATCTTGGTGGAACTTTTTTCACTCCGGGGTCAAATATTGCGCTATTCGCGTTTCGACGTCTGTAGCGCCCGAATGCGTTGCCGGATCGTTCCAAATGTGGTTCTAAACGGTTCTACGTTGAAATCTGGTCCAGAAAAGTGTTTTTGAAAAATTTTCAGAGCTACAGTAACCCTGCCGCGTCCATTTGAATTTTGGGTGTCGGGCCGACTTTGGCAATATTATACTCGATTTCGGGGTTTTCGGGGGCGCTGATTACGAATTTGGCATTCGTTTAGCGTTTAGACGATGTTTGAAGTACCTACGACGAAATCGCATGCTACCGTACCCCGACTGCAGAATTTCGTTTCTGCGAGTCCATAGGAGGTTAGGGATGTTGTATGTCGAATCTGGGGCATTCTGGGATGTAGATCACGAATTCGGCATTAGTTTTCCGATTGGGGGTGTCAGGGGGCCACAATAGCATAGGAGTCACCGTGCGTAGGAGTTCAAATTTGTGGAGTATACTGCGTCCCCCGGACGACTTGCCTGGTTTTAGCAGACAAAGTTGTTCGTAAGACAAGGGTTTAAAAACAAAAGTATTTTTTAGGAATGACCGTTCAACAACTGCCTCAACGTAAGCTTTCAAACGGTCGAACGAAGCCGCTCTACAACGTAAGACCAGCGAGTTAGGGCCGATTGGCTGTTTGAACCTTTCAGTTACTGTAGCACGCGAAATTCCAACTTTCGAATCTCGACTTCTCTTAACGGAATGATCAGTGTGCCGAAACCTATTCAACAAACTCAAGATCGTCTCTCTACGACGAAAGACGAGCGAGTTAGAGAAGTTTTGCGTTTGGAACTTTTGGGTTACTGTAGCTCGCGATATTCAAACTGTTGAGTTTCCATCAATAGAAGAACAAATGATCAGTGAGTTAAGAGCTATCCAGCAACTCAAGATCGTCTCTCTACGACGCACGCTGAGCGAATTAGAGCGATTTATATGCTAAAAACGCGAGAATGTCGCTTTTCGTGGTGCGTGTTTGCGTAATTAAAATTTTTTACGCCAAGTGAAAGAGCACGTCGAGACCTTTTAGTTGACCTATCGCACGCCGCTCTACGACGTAAGACGAGCGTGTTAGAGCCGTTTTGCGTTTTGGACCCACGAGTTACTGTACCACTAGTGTCAAAGTAGTGGGGTATGACTCTGGATAACCATCGACTCGGGATCGCTGCCGGGTCCCGTCCGTGACCCACTACTTGAACATGCCCGTGATCCTCTACCGAGTCATGGTCGAAGTCGGTCCATGACCCACTATCAGACATGTCCGTGATCCACTAGACCATGACCCACTAGAACATCTCCAACATGGTCGAGCTCAACCCTATGGGCCACGACCTAAGACATCGAACCACGATCCTTACTACATGAGTTGACCTCGATTTTAGTAGGGATCACCACCGACTCCTGTCCGTGATCCTCGCGAACACCACCATGGACGAGGCGGACATGTTGAACAGCTTACCACTAAACGTCTTCGAGAAATTACATGACGTGTAACAGTTGGCCTTCATACATGTCAACATGTGCATGTGTCAACTTGTGCTTTGTTTTTAAGCGTTTCGAGCCATACAAATTGTTCCTGCATCTAGTGCCTTTCACTCTTCACGCGTTGGATAAACGTCCAAATATCGCAGCGTTGCCGCAGCCGCTCGCCGCTGTCCTCCTATGGAAGCGGAAGGATGGATGAATGACCAGCAGACGCCAATAGCACAGCGTTGCGGCCGCTGTCCCTCTGTGGAAGGGGAGGGATGGATGAGTGGAGAAAGACGCCTACAGGGCAGCACTACCACAGTCGTCCACTGTAGAAGGAATGAGCGGCCAGCAGTCCCCTCCTACATAGCGCAGGCATAGGGGGGAGGGATGAAGGGTGATTGGCCTTATCCAAAAGCACAGCAAACGACTGGGCGCATACACACTGGTCGTAATAAGGCGCAACTTGAAGTGTACCAATGGCCAAGTACGTCATCTTTCAAACTTTGCCCTTAATACAGTTCTCACGACTTTTTTTCTACCAGACCACCCACAACCTCCAATGATATGCCACAAGCAAATTCATGTATTTCTGGAAAATTAAGCATTGCTTGATCGGTTTGCTTGGTGCATTATGCACTATGAGTGAAGGTCTTTACACATGTTACCGTAAATCCTCCAATCCTACCTCTAGGGGAGGGCGCTTATTGGAGGGGGGGGGGGCGCTTATTCGAGGGGGGGGGCGCTTATTAACTCGACCCCTCAGGAGTGCCAAAACTTCACCAAAATTCCCTGTTGTTGTCACATTTTTGCGCACATCTGCATGGATTTCAGGCTCAAACTGTATGGCTTTTGATCAGAATACCTGCATTTAGTAGTAGTGCTGTCATATGTAGCCTAATCTTGGGTTAGGAATGGTCACAGAGCACATATGGTAGTGCTAGTACTGCTGGTACCGGTCCGCGACAATTGACCGCCGCCGATTGACCGCCGCCGACTGACCGCCGCCAACTGACCGCCAGGACAATTGACCGCCGGACAATTAACCGCCGGGACAGTTGACCGCCACCAAAAGAAATTCTCAAAATTCTGCGCGCATACGTAGCTGAAGTTTGTTGGCAAAGCTGCCTAACGTTATATGGCTGTCTCAGGTGTCATCCTGATATTTCTCAGCCTAAGCTGAAGCCAAAGCTAAGCCTAAGCCTGAGAGAAAGGCAATACCTAAGCTTAAGCCTGACTGCGCTTAAGGTTAATCCTAAGCCTAAGCTTAAGCCTGAGGGAAATCTGATCATTAGACTAAGCCTAAACTTGAGCGCAAGGCTAAACCTAGCCTAAGTTTAATCCTGAGCGCAAGCCTCAACCTAACGCTAACCGCCTGAGCGTAAACCTAACCTTGAGAAGTCGTCTTCGGAAGACCAGGCAAGTCGTCCGGGGGACGCAGTATACTCCACAAATTTGAACTCCTACGCACGGTGACTCCTCTGCTGTTACGGCCTCCTGACACTCCCAATCGCAAAACTAATGCCGAATTCGTGATCTACATCCCAGAATACCCCAGAATCAGCATACAACACCCCTAACTTCCTGTGGACGTGCAGAACTGAAATTCTGCACTTGGGGTACGGTAGCATGCAAATCCGTCATAAGTATGTTAAACATCATCTAAACGATAAACGAATGCCAAATTCGTAATCAGCGCCCCCGAAAACCCCGAAATCGAGTATAATGTCGCGAAAGTCGACCCGACACCCAATGTTCAAATGGATGCGGCAGGGATACTGTAGCTCTGCAAATTTGTCAAAAATACGTTTCTGGGCCAGATTTAAGCGCAGAATCGTTTGAAACCACTTTTGGAACGATTCGGCAACGCATTCGAGCGCTATAGGCGCCGAAATGCGAAAATCGCAATTTTCGACCCCGGAGTCAAAAAAGTTCCACCAAGATAACTTTTTTTGTGTCTCAACCGATTTTCTCCGTTCATGGCTCATTCGATAGAGGACATCTGGGAAGGAGCAACAAGAGTGGTCTCGCCGCTCTAGCTGCTACCTAGCTCGCACAGCAGCCCGTCAAAGTCGACCCGGGGCTAAAAATCGCGAATTTTTTAAATTTGGCGCCAAAATGGGTCCCGCAGCGATCCAATTCATTTCTTCCACCCTCGGCCCTATCGAGCACTACAACATATCAAAAGATAGTATATACCATTATATGCAACTTTTTCGAGTTCTACCTTGCCTAATGCATTTTTCAGTACTTTGAAAATTTAAATTTTTGAATTTCCCGCCAACGGGGTCCCGGAGCGTGACCCCGTTTGGTGTCCACCCTGCCCACTCACTAGACCTACTCAACGCAAAAGACCGTTTGCAAATCGGCCGCTTCACGCGCGAACGCCATTGACTCAAAGTTTCTGCGTTTCGCGCACAAACGCTATATACTCCACACTTTTTGTGGAGTATAAAAACGCCGGCCAACGAAAGTTGTGGGTTTTTACTGAAATGCGACTTCTCTGCTGCCTGCAGTAGTCTTGTGATAACATTGACGAGAGCATGTAACGTCCCGCGCTTTGCACAACAAACCTTTACTTCGCGTGCACCATTCACGAATACAAGTTGCAATAGGCAACTTTTTTTGGGCGGCGGTCAGTTGTCCCGGCGGCTAATTGTCCCTTGCGGTCAATCGGCGGCGGTCAATTGGCGGCGGTCAGTCGGCGGCGGTCAATCGGCGGCGGCCAATTGTCCTGCTTCGTGCTGGTACTAACAAAAGGTGGGCGCTTATTGGAGGGAGGCGCTTATTTTTTCAACCTTCCTCTAGGGGGGGGCGCTTATTGGAGGGGGGGGGCGCTTATTCGAGGGGGCGCTTATTGGAGGATTTACGGTATATCCCTTGAGTCGACAAAAAACCATGGCGAAGTATGTCATCTTTCAAAGTTTGCCCTTAATAAAGTTCTCATGACTTTCTTCTCAATTCCAGACCCCCACCCACAACATCCAATGATTTGCCACAGGCAAATTCGCGAATTTCTGGAAAATTAAGCATTGCCTGAAGGGGTTGTTTGGTGCACTATGCACTATGAGTGAAGGTCTTTGCACATGCTATATCCCTTGAGTCGACAAAAAAACCATGGCGAAGTACGTCATGTTTCAAACTTTGCCCTTAATAAAGTTCTCATGACTTTCTTCTCGATTAGACCCCCACCCACAATATCCAATGATTTGCCACAGGCAAATTTGCAAATTTGTGGAAAATTAAGCATTGCCTGATCAGTTTGCTTGGTGCACTATGCACTATGAGTGAAGGTCTTTGCACATGTTATATCCCTTGAGTCGACAAAAAAACCATGGAGACGTACGTCATCTTTCAAACTTTGCCCTTAATAAAGTTCTCACGACTTTCTTCTCGATTCCAGACCCCCACCCACAACATCCAATGCTTTGCCACAGGCAAATTCGCGAATTTCTGGAAAATTAAGCATTGCCTGATCGGTTTGCTTGGTGCATTATGCACTATGAATGAAGGTCTTTGACCATGTTATATCCCTTGAGTCGACAAAAAAACCATGGCGACGTACGTCATCTTTCAAACTTTGCCCTTAATAAAGTTCTCACGACTTTCTTCTCGATTCCAGACCCCCACCCACAACATCCAATGATTTGCCACAGGCAAATTCGCGAATTTCTGGAAAATTAAGCATTGCCTGAAGGGGTTGTTTGGTGCAATATGCACTATGAGTGAAGGTCTTTGCACATGTTATATCCCTTGAGTCGACAAAAAAACCATGGCGAAGTGCGTCATCTTTCAAACTTTGCCCTTAATAAAGTTCTCACGACTTTCTTCTCGATTCCAGACCCCCCATCCACAACATCCAATGATTTGCCACAGGCAAATTCGCGAATTTCTGGAAAATTAAACATTGCCTGAAGGGGTTGTTTGGTGCACTATGCACTATGAGTGAAGGTCTTTGCACATGTTATATCCCTTGAGTCGACAAAAAAACCATGGCGAAGTACGTCATCTTTCAAACTTTGCCCTTAATAAAGTTCTCACGACTTTCTTCTCGATTCCAGACCCCCACCGACAACATCCAATGATTTGCCACAGGCAAATTCGCAAATTTCTGGAAAATTAAGCATTGCCTGATCGGTTTGCTTGGTGCATTATGCACTATGAGTGAAGGTCTTTACACGTGTGATATCCCTTGAGTCGACAAAAAAACCATGGCGAAGTACGTCATCTTTCAAACTTTGCCCTTAATATAGTTCTCATGACTTTCTTCTCGATTCCAGACCCCCACCCACAACATCCAATGATTTGCCACAGGCAAATTCGCGAATTTCTGGAAAATTAAGCATTGCCTGAAGGGGTTGTTTGGTGCACTATGCACTATGAGTGAAGGTCTTTGCACATGTTATATCCCTTGAGTCGACAAAAAAACCATGGCGAAGTACGTCATGTTTCAAACTTTGCCCTTAATAAAGTTCTCATGACTTTCTTCTCGATTAGACCCCCACCCACAACATCCAATGATTTGCCACAGGCAAATTTGCAAATTTCTGGAAAATTAAGCATTGCCTGATCAGTTTGCTTGGTGCACTATGCACTATGAGTGAAGGTCTTTGCACATGTTATATCCCTTGAGTCGACAAAAAAACCATGGAGACGTACGTCATCTTTCAAACTTTGCCCTTAATAAAGTTCTCACGACTTTCTTCTCGATTCCAGACCCCCACCCACAACATCCAATGATTTGCCACAGGCAAATTCGCGAATTTCTGGAAAATTAAGCATTGCCTGATCGGTTTGCTTGGTGCACTATGCACTATGAGTGAAGGTCTTTGCACATGTTATATCCCTTGAGTCGACAAAAAAACCATGGCGAAGTGCGTCATCTTTCAAACTTTGCCCTTAATAAAGTTCTCACGACTTTCTTCTCGATTCCAGACCCCCCATCCACAACATCCAATGATTTGCCACAGTCAAATTCGCGAATTTCTGGAAAATTAAACATTGCCTGAAGGGGTTGTTTGGTGCACTATGCACTATGAGTGAAGGTCTTTGCACATGTTATATCCCTTGAGTCGACAAAAAAACCATGGCGAAGTACGTCATGTTTCAAACTTTGCCCTTAATAAAGTTCTCATGACTTTCTTCTCGATTAGACCCCCACCCACAACATCCAATGATTTGCCACAGGCAAATTTGCAAATTTCTGGAAAATTAAGCATTGCCTGATCGGTTTGCTTGGTGCACTATGCACTATGAGTGAAGGTCTTTGCACATGTTATATCCCTTGAGTCGACAAAAAAACCATGGAGACGTACGTCATCTTTCAAACTTTGCCCTTAATAAAGTTCTCACGACTTTCTTCTCGATTCCAGACCCCCACCCACAACATCCAATGATTTGCCACAGGCAAATTCGCGAATTTCTGGAAAATTAAGCATTGCCTGATCGGTTTGCTTGGTGCATTATGCACTATGAATGAAGGTCTTTGACCATGTTATATCCCTTGAGTCGACAAAAAAACCATGGCGACGTACGTCATCTTTCAAACTTTGCCCTTAATAAAGTTCTCACGACTTTCTTCTCGATTCCAGACCCCCACCCACAACATCCAATGATTTGCCACAGGCAAATTCGCGAATTTCTGGAAAATTAAGCATTGCCTGAAGGGGTTGTTTGGTGCAATATGCACTATGAGTGAAGGTCTTTGCACATGTTATATCCCTTGAGTCGACAAAAAAACCATGGCGAAGTGCGTCATCTTTCAAACTTTGCCCTTAATAAAGTTCTCACGACTTTCTTCTCGATTCCAGACCCCCACCCACAACATCCAATGATTTGCCACAGGCAAATTCGCGAATTTCTGGAAAATTAAGCATTGCCTGATCGGTTTGCTTGGTGCATTATGCACTATGAGTGAAGGTCTTTACACGTGTGATATCCCTTGAGTCGACAAAAAAACCATGGCGACGTACGTCATCTTTCAAACTTTGCCCTTAATAAATTTCTCACGACTTTCTTCTCGATTCCAGACCCCCACCCACAACATCCAATGATTTGCCACAGGCAAATTTGCAAATTTCTGGAAAATTAAGCATTGCCTGATCAGTTTGCTTGGTGCACTATGCACTAAGAGTGAAGGTCTTTGCACATGTTATATCCCTTGAGTCGACAAAAAAACCATGGCGAAGTGCGTCATCTTTCAAACTTTGCCCTTAATAAAGTTCTCACGACTTTCTTCTCGATTCCAGACCCCCACCCACAACATCCAATGATTTGCCACAGGCAAATTCGCGAATTTCTGGAAAATTAAGCATTGCCTGAAGGGGTTGTTTGGTGCAATATGCACTATGAGTGAAGGTCTTTGCACATGTTATATCCCTTGAGTCGACAAAAAAACCATGGCGAAGTGCGTCATCTTTCAAACTTTGCCCTTAATAAAGTTCTCACGACTTTCTTCTCGATTCCAGACCCCCCATCCACAACATCCAATGATTTGCCACAGTCAAATTCGCGAATTTCTGGAAAATTAAACATTGCCTGAAGGGGTTGTTTGGTGCACTATGCACTATGAGTGAAGGTCTTTGCACATGTTATATCCCTTGAGTCGACAAAAAAACCATGGCGAAGTACGTCATCTTTCAAACTTTGCCCTTAATAAAGTTCTCACGACTTTCTTCTCGATTCCAGACCCCCACCCACAACATCCAATGATTTGCCACAGGCAAATTCGCGAATTTCTGGAAAATTAAGCATTGCCTGAAGGGTTGTTTGGTGCACTATGCACTATGAGTGAAGGTCTTTGCACATGTTATATCCCTTGAGTCGACAAAAAAACCATGGCGAAGTACGTCATCTTTCAAACTTTGCCCTTAATAAAGTTCTCACGACTTTCTTCTCGATTCCAGACCCCCACCCACAACATCCAATGATTTGCCACAGGCAAATTCGCGAATTTCTGGAAAATTAAGCATTGCCTGATCGGTTTGCTTGGTGCATTATGCACTATGAGTGAAGGTCTTTACACATGTTATATCCCTTGAGTCGACAAAAAAACCATGGCGAAGTACGTCATCTTTCAAACTTTGCCCTTAATAAAGTTCTCACGACTTTCTTCTCGATTCCAGACCCCCACCCACAACATCCAATGATTTGCCACAGGCAAATTTGCAAATTTCTGGAAAATTAAGCATTGCCTGATCAGTTTGCTTGGTGCACTATGCACTATGAGTGAAGGTCTTTGCACATGTTATATCCCTTGAGTCGACAAAAAAACCATGGCGAAGTGCGTCATCTTTCAAACTTTGCCCTTAATAAAGTTCTCACGACTTTCTTCTCGATTCCAGACCCCCACCCACAACATCCAATGATTTGCCACAGGCAAATTCGCGAATTTCTGGAAAATTAAGCATTGCCTGAAGGGGTTGTTTGGTGCAATATGCACTATGAGTGAAGGTCTTTGCACATGTTATATCCCTTGAGTCGACAAAAAAACCATGGCGAAGTGCGTCATCTTTCAAACTTTGCCCTTAATAAAGTTCTCACGACTTTCTTCTCGATTCCAGACCCCCCATCCACAACATCCAATGATTTGCCACAGGCAAATTCGCGAATTTCTGGAAAATTAAGCATTGCCTGAAGGGGTTGTTTGGTGCACTATGCACTATGAGTGAAGGTCTTTGCACATGTTATATCCCTTGAGTCGACAAAAAAACCATGGCGAAGTACGTCATCTTTCAAACTCTGCCCTTAATAAAGTTCTCACGATTTTCTTCTCGATTCCAGACCCCCACCCACAACATCCAATGATTTGCCACAGGCAAATTCGCGAATTTCTGGAAAATTAAGCATTGCCTGAAGGGGTTGTTTGGTGCAATATGCACTATGAGTGAAGGTCTTTGCACATGTTATATCCCTTGAGTCAACAAAAAAACCATGGCGAAGTGCGTCATCTTTCAAACTTTGCCCTTAATAAAGTTCTCACGACTTTCTTCTCGATTCCAGACCCCAACCCACAACATCCGATGTTTGCCACAGGCATATTCGCGAATTTCTGGAAAATTAAGCATTGCCTGATCGGTTTGCTTGGTGCATTATGCACTATGAGTGAAGGTCTTTACACGTGTGATATCCCCCGGTGGGCCGACACGCGGTGTGTGTATAAGGTCCCCCCCTTTTTTTTTCTCTGTCGTTTCTTGGGGAGAGCTTTGGTGTTTTTCTTTCGCATAATCAGCCGTATCTAGAGAAGGTACCCTAGAAAACGTGTACCCTAATACCAAAATGCAGCTATCCCCATGATACAGTTGTCTGTACAACTGATCTAAAGCTCAGTGATATCGCCGCGTTCGCTATATGGTATCGGCATGATACGACGCCGTTCATCTGAAGTTTTATACCTGTGGGAATGCGCCACATCGAACAAAAAGACTTGCCAACTGTTTGGTGTAGTCGTTCTGGACCAGGAATTTCGTTTGGTGTACGTATTTCTGCGTTGTGACGCTTTTGTCAATTTGTAGAATTGTGGCAAATTGTGGCGTATTTCTATAAAATTCCACCATTGGAAACAATTTCTTTTGTGTTACACATTATCCGCGTTCTAAACTCTTTCCATTTCTGAAGAAATTTCGCCGGTAGTCAATCAGGCGACAAAGTCAATTTTCGACATTTTGATATTTGAATTGTAAATATCTCTAAATTGCAATATTTCAAAACTGTAGAACCATGTCACAAATTCTTATTGGCTTACGACCTTTCAATTTCGGCATTCACATTCTTCAATAAATCACGTCCTATTTTTGTCAATTTATGGAATTTGGACAAATAATCGAGTATTTCTATGAAAGACTACATTTGAAAAATTTCTTTTGTGTTACAAATTGTCCACTGCCTATTCTCTTTCCATTTCTGAAGAAATTTCGCCGCTAGCTCATCAGGTGAACAAGCTGTTTTAAAAAAGTTGAGTTGTTTTATTAATACAGAGTGGTTTGTGAGTGTTTTAAAGTGGAAGAGTAAAAGAGTGGATACTTTTGTAAAGTATTTCGAAGCCTTTCCGATATGACGCGCGCCCGCCCGGAGTCCACTATTCATGCGCTACTTCTGACACGCTCCTTTCTGAGAGGTTCTTGCAGGGCAACATTGGGATCGCCCGGGATTATTTTTTGAGCAAGACACACGCATTTCTGAGCAGTTGTTGCAGGGCAACATTGGGATCGCCCGGGATTAATAATTTTTGCAGACAAAGTTGTTCGTAAGACAAGGGTTTAAAAAAACAGAAGTATTTCTTTAGGAATGACCGTTCAACAACTGCCTCAACGTAAGCTTTCAAACGGTCGAACGAATGCCGCTCTACAACGTAAGACGAGCGAGTTAGGGCCCATTTGCTGTTTGAACCTTTGGGCTACTGTAGTTCGCGATGTTCAAACTTTTGAGTTTCGACCAATAGAAGAACAAATGATCAGTGAGTCAAGAGCTATCCAGCAACTCAAGATCGTCTCTCTACGACGCACGCTGAGCGAGTTAGAGCGATTCCTATGCTAAAAACGCAAGAATGTCGCTTTTCGTGTTGCGTGTTTGCGTAATTAACAAAAGTTTTAATGCCAAACGAAAGAGCACGTCGAGACCTTTTAGTTGACCTATCGCACGCCGCTCTACGACGTAAGACGAGCGTGTCAGAGCCGTTTTGCGTTTTGGACTTTCGGGTTACTGTAGCGCGCGCAATTCAAACTTTTGAATTTCGACTTCTCTTAACGGAATTATCAGTGTGTCGAAACCTATTCAAAGAACTCAAGATCGTCTCTCTATGAAGGAAGACGAGCGAGTTAGATAAGTTTTGCGTTTTAAACCTTTGGGTTACTGTAGCTCCCGAAATTCAAACTTTTGAGTTTCGATCAATAGAAGAACAAATGACCAGTGAATCGAGAGCTATCCAACCAACCCAAGAGCGTCACCGTACAACGCACGCTGAGCGAATTAGAGCGATTTCTGCGTTAAAAACGCGAGAATGTCGCTTTTCGTGTTGCGTGTTTGCGTAATTAAGAAAATTTGTAATGCCAAACGAAAGAGCACGTCGAGACCTTTTAGTTGAGCTATAGCACGCCGCTCTACGACGTAAGACGAGCGAGTTAGAGCCGTTTTCCTTTTAGACCTTCAGGTTACTGTAGCGCGCGCAATTCAAAGTTTTGAATTTCGAAGTCTCTTAGCAACATTACCAGTGAGTCGAGACCTATCCATAAAGCCTAAGATCTCCTTCCTACGACGTTCCAACGCCGAGATATAAGAGCGTGACGAACGAACGCACGAACGCACGAACGAACGCACGCACGATAAGCTCTCGTAGGGGTTCGCCCGGCTGAGGCCGGGCGAAAAAAGTCGATTTTCGACATTTTCATATTTTAATTGTAAATATCTCCAAATGACAATTTTTCAAATCTGAAAAACTATGTCACAAATTCTTGCTGGCTTACGACCTTTCAATTTCTGCATTTACATTCGTCAATAAATGACGTTCTATTTTTGTCAATTTACGAAATTTTGACAAACAATTGCGTATTTCTATCAAATTCCACATTGACAAAAAATTCTTTTGCGTTACAAATTATCAGCGGTTCGTGCTCTTTCCATTTCTGAAGAAATTTCGCGGCTAGCTCATCAGGTGGAAAAGTCGATTTTCGACATTTTGGAATTTTAATTGTGAATATCTCCAAATTGCAATTTTTCAAAACTGGAAAACTATGTCACAAATTCTTATTGGCTCACGACGTTTTAGTTTCTGCATTCACATTCGTCAATAAGTGACGTTCTATTTTTGTCAATTTATGAAATTTCGACAAACAATTGTGTATTTCTATCAAATTCCACATTCCCAATTTCTTTTGGGTTACAAATTATCAGCGGTCCGTGCTCTTTCCATTTCTGAAGAAATTTCGCGGTTAGCTTATCAGGTGAAAAAGTCGATTTTCGACATTTTTAAATTTTAATTGTGAATATCTCGAAAATGCGAAATTAGCAACACAAACGGATATTGGATCCGTACTCAGCGACCTCGACTCTACTTGGCCACATATGTCACACACCTTACTTCGGTGCCACGGACGGACAGACAGACAGACAGACAGACGGACAGACAGACAGACATTGTCATCCGTATATATACACCTCGCCGCGCTGAGGCGCGGCGAAAAAAGTTCAACCTATGGCTTGTGTCCGTCGAATTTTGGTGAACAGTATAGTGAACTTTAT